>OAMR01000050.1:53272-82368 GCA_900205405.1 Echinochloa crus-galli | reverse complement strand
GGGGGGGGGGGATGTGTAATACCTTCGCTCTCACTTCAGAATTGGTTCATGCTGGGCAAAAGCAGGCGGCGCTGCAAGGTTTTCCCTACGATGGGTTTGTTCCAGAATTTACCTCTTGTCCTTCTATATGCTATACATGTTACATTTATTGAATTGTCACTGAACCTACAACCAATAGCATCTTTTGTCTTCCTTTATGCACTATATGTGGCGCCTTATGGCCAGGAATATGGTGCATCTCATCTTGAGATAGAAAATGAGAGTAACATGCATGTGGCCATTATGACTAGTGTAACAGCATTTTGTATCATCTTCGAGCCCACCATGTGCCTTTGTATTTGGATTTGAGAGGGTTCCCATAGAATAAGTTTATAATTTCCTTGGTTATAGAATTCCTTTTATTTCTGTGTTATTTGAGAAATACATGTTTTCAGTAAATACTTGTGTTTTCACGAAATAGTTATGTTTTTCAAGAAATAGTTGTGTCCTTTTAAGAAACTAGTAGAGTGCACGCGCGGCATGCGCGTGTATTAAAAAACGTAGTAAACAAGAGTTTTATTTTTTGAAAAATTGGATTAAATTTCAATTTCTTACATTAGAAAATTTTCAAAACAGAGTATCTAAATAATTTGGTAGACAGAGTCCTGATGGTAGAGCAAGTTGAGACCGAACCCCGAGTTGGGTAACCCCGAGTTGGGCCGGTACATCCAGCTCGAAGGTTCGAGTACACGACGGATAGGTGTGATAGAGCGAGTTGAGACTGAACCTCCGGGTTGGGCCCATACGTGTATGAGATGACTGATGAGATGTGCTCACTACTGCAACTCAACCTTCTGGAAGGTTTAGTAACACATCTTTTAATTTCCTGTCAGCCAGTCGGTCATCATGGTGCTGGCAGCGTTGATCATCCATTAGTCAGTTCTTATATATTATATTCAATTACATGAAAAGAATTCCTTGGTCGGTCAGCGTACGCGCGGAGGAAAAGCAAACCACGTGTTGTATGATTGGGACAACACGTAATAATCCCTAGGAGTGAAATTATAAGAGAAAAGTTCATTTTACAACCTTTAACTATCACAAAAGTCCGATTTTCAACCTTAAACTATAAAACCGGATAACAAAGGTCATCCAACTGTCAAAACCATGCAAATTTAGCCCTTTTGGTGGTTTTAAAGGTGATTTTCCTTTTTTAAAAAAATTAAAAATATTCAAATTTAAACTAAAAGGCATACCCGCATGTGTGTTGAGTCACCAAGGATCTATGGGCAAAGTAATCACTATTCGACTACCCAATCTAGGCCGAAGCTGTGTAAGATGTTGGGGGTGCATATGCACCCACATTAAAAATGTGAACTAATAATTTCATATGACTGCCTGCACCCCCATGACTCAAGTCTATGCACCCCCTATAATTTGCTACAATATCACCACTAAGTCTATGCATATCTATAATATGCTCTAATATCATTGTTGGCCTCATTTGACACAAAGGTAATATTTGAGTGGGACTATATTTTGCTCTTACCTCTATAACATCATACGATGATGGTTTTAGTTTTTAATTTTTAGTAAGCATGATATTTATGCCTTCTCTGTTCAATCAAAGGGAATATTATGAGTTCGTTTGCGTACAGATTCTTACGGTGCGTAAAGAAAAGCAGACCTCTTTTTTATCTCATTCTCCATTGTATTTATAGTCCTTTTGAGCAGGGCTTTCCTTCTATGGTCGTATTGGAGTCGTGGACAAAACCCTAGCTTCTGATTCGGCGAAGACACGTGAAACCAACAAACGCATCTATTGAGCCTGCCTCTCTGGCTTCCTTTGGCTTTGTTTAGACTCTAACACCGTCACTTCTTGACCTCATATAAAAGTGTCTGTTAAGCTGATTTTCTCGGTATTTGGAAGCGCAAAATGAAACACATTGATCTGTGGGGTTAATGTTAGGGCCAAGGCAAAAAAACATACCAAAATAATGACGTAATAACCTGGAAGCATGCTCTATTTTTTCTTGCCTCTATACGATTTGTCTTCCAATAATCCCGTATTGTTTTTACTATAGATGGTTACTGAATATGTGCATTGCAGTTCAATTTTTAATGATCCACGTTGGGAGAGCTAGTAAAGTATTCCTTTGTACTCATTATTTGAGTTGCCCTCACCTTTACCTTAACATGGCTGCAAACATTCTCATATTAGCTCATATTAGTAAGGTTTACATGGAAATGGAATTAATAAGAGCATTGAAGTAAGAAAAGAGTCCATTTTACCGCCTAAAGCAATCCATTTTTGCCATTTGATCACTGATCAAATTTTTGGGTTCAATTTACCCTTCTCCTTTGATTGTGCAACCATTAACTTTGGTTGCTCTCTCGTGTGCTATACTCCGAGAAGGTGATCCCTCATGCCATGTGTCTTTCTCTTGCTGTCGTAAGGAGAGAGAGACCATTAAAAAGAAGCGCATCTAACAACGATTTCAAGAAACATTTTCATTATACCATGATTTTTCAAGAAATGTTTGTCTTTTTTAAGAAATATTTTCATTATATATCTGCTATTTTCATTATGTCTGTATTTGTGTGTCTTGCTATTGGATGTTCTTGGATTGCTTTTAGCACTAGAAGGTAACATTGGTATAACCTGGTTGGACATTAAACAACGCGTATATGTGAAAGCAAGAGTACTTGGGTCAGTTCATCTTGGTTAAGTTTATATTTCTTGTTCTTTACCTGCAAATGTTGGACACGACATGCCCTCATGTTTGTGGGGGGGGGTTCATGCTGGGCAAAAGCAGGCGGCGCTGCAAGGTTTTCCCTACGATGGGTTTGTTCCAGAATTTACCTCTTGTCCTTCTATATGCTATACATGTTACATTTATTGAATTGTCACTGAACCTACAACCAATAGCATCTTTTGTCTTCCTTTATGCACTATATGTGGCGCCTTATGGCCAGGAATATGGTGCATCTCATCTTGAGATAGAAAATGAGAGTAACATGCATGTGGCCATTATGACTAGTGTAACAGCATTTTGTATCATCTTCGAGCCCACCATGTGCCTTTGTATTTGGATTTGAGAGGGTTCCCATAGAATAAGTTTATAATTTCCTTGGTTATAGAATTCCTTTTATTTCTGTGTTATTTGAGAAATACATGTTTTCAGTAAATACTTGTGTTTTCACGAAATAGTTATGTTTTTCAAGAAATAGTTGTGTCCTTTTAAGAAACTAGTAGAGTGCACGCGCGGCATGCGCGTGTATTAAAAAACGTAGTAAACAAGAGTTTTATTTTTTGAAAAATTGGATTAAATTTCAATTTCTTACATTAGAAAATTTTCAAAACAGAGTATCTAAATAATTTGGTAGACAGAGTCCTGATGGTAGAGCAAGTTGAGACCGAACCCCGAGTTGGGTAACCCCGAGTTGGGCCGGTACATCCAGCTCGAAGGTTCGAGTACACGACGGATAGGTGTGATAGAGCGAGTTGAGACTGAACCTCCGGGTTGGGCCCATACGAGTGGTCCAGCCCAAGGACATGTCCGATCTTTACGGTATAGCAAATATCCTGCGCGTTCGCGCGACACGTGCGTGCTATCTTTATTATGATTGTTATTTTAGACTATTTGGTTGGTGGGTGCGTGGCGTGAGTAAAGAAATTCTAGGTGAGAAAAGTAATGTCAAAACGACAGAAACTCTCTAGAAACATCATTTTTTTCTTCTTATTTGTGAAAACTTTCCACGTCTTTTCAACCGTTAGATCTGACATGTGGGTCCTCTGTGAGGGGCGGGTAGGAATTATTTTGGTGAGAAGTATTTTCAAAAGAACCAAGTCCAGATGTATAATATTATTGGGAAGAAAAAAATCTTCTCACTCGAGAGTTCCGAAAAACTTAGTTCCAAAAAGAAAAAAATAGTGATGATTATCAAAAATTATTTACCAGTGTAACTCGTGAACACTAA
Source organism: Echinochloa crus-galli (assembly GCA_900205405.1). Taxonomy (NCBI): domain Eukaryota; kingdom Viridiplantae; phylum Streptophyta; class Magnoliopsida; order Poales; family Poaceae; genus Echinochloa; species Echinochloa crus-galli. The sequence continues at coordinate 78,408 of OAMR01000050.1, read as the reverse complement.
TCCAGAGGAGATTCTAATCGTGAAAGGCTCACTCTCCTTTCAACCGCTAGCTTTCACCTAAAGTTGTGATGAAAATAACTTCCGTCCTCTATAATATAGACATATTTACATTATCATATATGTTAGTAATTTTAAATTAAGTGCATCATCATGCATGAGTTTATCTATTACTTGCACCATCAATGATTAAGCCCCTAGAGAATATATCATGGATGCCACTTGCATGCATCCAGTTAAATACGTCACCATGCGTCATCAATGATTGAGACCCTATAAAATATGTGTGTACCCAGTATACATGTTTGTCTATCGATCTAGAGTTGCATACTAAACATAGATACACGAGCAATTCAGAATTCATGAAGCACGTACCCTTCCTCGTCCACCGCTCGCCATATCTACCTCCGGCTCACATAAAAGCGAAGAAATTTGCATACCGGGTTTGTAGATCGAACATGGAGAGACCAAAAGCGGACGACGTTGGGGGTGCTCGGAGAGGTGGTGCACACTGCGAGAATAACTCACGTCCGCACCCCTTGTATGCCTCGGTGCACTTAAGATCCAGTGCTAATATAACGTTAGCACCGGGTGCGAAATTGGGGCGCCCTCGGAAACCCTTTAGCACCGGGTTGTAACACCAACCGGTGCTAAAAGTCCCCTTTAGCACTGGTTGGTGTTACAACCCGGTGCTAAAGGGTCCCCCTCCGTTAGCACCGGGTGGTATTACGACCCGGTGCTAAAGGCCCTTTAGCACCGGTTCGTAAATACGATCCGGTGCTAATGTAGGTGTCACATGCTACTTTAAAAGGAGCGCATCTTTAATCCTATCACATGCGCTGTGTAGGTGAGATGGTTAGGTTGGTGCACGCGCGCGAGCCAAGAGGTCTTGAGTTCGAATCTCGCAACACGCAAATATGCAAATATTTTTGGCTAGTGCCCTCACCTTTAGCACTGGTAGACGTCCTTGTAGTCCTCCCGGCACAGGAGCTTGCGCTTGGGGATGGACTTGCAGGCGTACTCGGCGCCGTCGGCCTTGCCCACGTAGTGGTACGCGGTGCCGAACTGCACGTTGGCCCTTTTGTACGGCAGCACGGACACCGAGTGCCCCGACGACGGCGCCGAGTACTGCGGGTCATTCGTGAGGGGTGAGTAGGATTTTTTTGGGTGAGAAGCGTTTTCAATTCTACTGGATCCTTATAGTATGTCTAAAACGGCAAAAACTCTCTAGAAACATCGTTTTTTAGAAACTTTTCACGTCGTTTCCACCGTTGAACCTGACATGTGGGTCATTCGTGAGGGGTGAGTAGGATTTTTTTTGGGTGAAAAGCGTTTTCAATCCTACTGGATCCTTATAGCATAGAGACTTGTCTTTTTTTTAAGAAACTTTTTTTTATCTTGTCTGATATTTTCATTTGCAGCCTTGGCATTCGCTGTAAGCTCGCTCAATTTTACTCGGGTTATAGTTCTAAATGGGCCGAATCCTTGGCCTATTCGCGACGAGCGAGCTCAGACGAAAAGGCTGCAAAGGGCAGAAAAGAGCCGGACAGCGGAATCGCCGAGGTGGAGATGCGCATCAAAATCCAGCAGCAGCCGCAGGCGTGCGATCCGCCGCTGCTTCGCCGCCCCCTGTTCCGCGCCGCTGCGCCAGGTGCCCACAATATATCACCTGCCGCTGTGGGATCCTCTGCAGCCGGGTCCCCTGTGTCCATCCTAGCTCTAAGCCACCGCTTGAATTCGTTCACGGACGCAGTACACGAAAGGAAATGAACTTGACATTTCTTTTCTGGTTGACCTCTTATGTTTTAGCGGTGCAATATGCCACCAGCTTAGTTTATTCAAAATTGATAGAAACAGAAGACTTTCCAGATATATTTGCCATTTTTTTTTAAAAAGATGGTGGCGAATTGGGATACTTCTAGCTATATTTAGGAGAATTGCAACGTCAGCTTGGGAGAGCAATCATATGAACCATCGAGGCAAAGATTCGAGTAAGCTTCCTTGGTACACATAGCTATTTTAGCTTTTGGCCATACGGATACATTTTTTAAGCCAAAACCCCCCAGAAAATTCGATGGTGTCAGTGGGGTCCACATGTCATTGTGAGTCCTGGCCGGCCGTCCTCATGTGATCCCAAGTCTCTGCCCACCTATATTATCCTGTCCCTCCTTGTCTTCCTCCACAAGAAGCGTAGAAGCTGCCCCTCCCCTTCCCTTCCCGTCTCCCTTCCATCCGAACCCGATCTAGCTCGCGGAGATGGGCCGCAAGTTCTTCGTCGGTGGCAACTGGAAATGCGTAATTTCTCTTCCCTCCTTTGATTCGCCTGCTTTTCTCGGCGTGGATCGGACGGGATTCCCCCCCCCCCCCCCCCCNNNNCCCCCCCCCCCTGTTCCCTTGTGTTTTGTTTGCGGTTAAGCTAGCGATTGTTGGGGTTAGAAGGGCGGAAATTGCTAGCGAATTGTGTCGATCTCGATTTAGATCGCCGTAAGAGTGCTTTTGCTCTAGGTTGGAAGGCTGGATGGGTTGCCCCGGGTGATGTCTTTTAAGATCCGGCTAGGAATACGATTGATTTGGTCATCCTCGTACGGAATCAGACAAGGTGATGTTGATGGTCTTCGTATGTTTGGACCTAGCTGGAAGCGTCTGCGTCTCGATGCTTCCAAACCCGCGCCTCCTGTGCTTCCAGCGCAGAACAAATCGTAAAACCCCCCTCTCAGGTAGAGTTTTGTGATGCACGTTGTTGTCAGTAGCAGCCTAGATGTTCGATCTGCTAACTTCAGGAGATCCATTCATCTGCCACACAAATTAGCCCCCAAACTGTATGTTTGTGGTGTGATCGTTATAAGATCATGCAATGCTTATTGAAGCGCTTGAAGCTTGATGTTTCTGTGATGGAGGTCTGTAAACTTTAGATGCTATTTTGATGAGAGGGATTTGAGGATTGGAGGTTTCTTTTGCAAATTGGTTGGAAGCGAAAGAGCCTGTTGCTTTGCCAAATTTCTCATTCAAATGGCATTTATATCTAGTGATTGCTTGTTAGCTAGTTATTGACATGGTTGATCATGCTTGCAGAACGGAACCACTGAACAGGTTGAAAAGATCGTCAAAACTCTGAATGAAGGACAGGTCCCACCTTCAGATGTTGTTGGTATGTACTCTTGCTTTTTAGGAGTGACCTTGTACATAGCAGATTTGTGGCACTTCTGTGAAATTTACTTGTATGATTCACTTAGCTATTTGGAATTGTTGCATTTCAGAGGTTGTTCTCAGCCCTCCCTATGTGTTCCTCCCTGTGGTCAAGAGCCAGCTGCGCCCAGAGTTCCAAGTTGCTGCTCAGAACTGCTGGGTGAAGAAGGGAGGTGCTTTCACCGGTGAAGTCAGGTTAGTCTTTAATTCTCTCTTGGCTGACCATTTCATGTTGTAATGGCCCTTATAAGGAAGGATTAATGTCATAATCTAAAACACAAATGCATGCAGCCTTTACACAAGCATAAGGCTTATGTTCTTTTGACAGTATATTGAGTCTCCAGAAGCCTTTCAGGCTTGCAGTCAATTTTAGTTATTTTCATACTGCTGATGCTGTGTTAATCAGTTTGCATATGTAACCTTATCAGTGAGTTTGTAGATGGCGCATCCGTGCATTCCTTTTCAGTTTTTCTATTGGTCTGTAAGCAAGCTGTTATTAATGCAGTGCTGAGATGCTCGTGAACCTTACCGTTCCCTGGGTCATTCTTGGACACTCTGAAAGGAGAGCTCTGTTGGGAGAATCAAATGAGGTATGCTTCAGTTCACATCTTATGCAGCATGTCTTTCATGTGATTTGCATTGTGGTTGTGTTACATGCATACTGCCAATTGGTACTATGTTAAAGTTACTGAGCTGAGACTTGTTCATTTATTCTTCTTTAATCCTTCCCTTGGACACATATGTGCAGTATATTTGATCGTTGATGTACTGCAAACACTGTTTTGGCACCATATACACTGCAGTTGCAAGAATGTTCTCATCTAATGGTTTACTCTTCTGCTTGGATGCCAGTTTGTTGGAGACAAAGTTGCCTATGCGCTCTCTCAGGGACTAAAGGTCATTGCATGTGTTGGTGAGACCCTTGAGCAAAGAGAATCTGGATCGACTATGGATGTTGTTGCTGCACAAACAAAAGCAATTGCTGGTACTTTAAATACTTCCACTCCTGTGATTGCGCATTTGCGCAGAGTCTCGTTTTATGCTCATTTAGTGTTTTTATGATAATTATGGATTGTTGATTGATTATATTCAATTACTTGTACTTCTAGCTCCCAGGCATAGAACTTTAAGATATTTAAAAGATAGCCATACACCTTATGATAAACACTTTGCTTCTCATCTTGTGTTATGCTAATCTTGAGCGTTTAGTCTGGTTAAAAAAATCTCCATGTGTCTAGTTGAGAAATTACTGTTTTTTTCTCTATATCAGCACAGTTCAGAGATTGGTATCCGTGCGTCCCTGTTGATTGGAGTGATTTTTTTTTAAATTTTTTTACCTGGACTGTTCGATTCATGTGGACTTCATGCCTTTCCTTGAATTTGCCAAGTTCAAAGTATAGGTGCCATATCAAAACTTCAGACTGAAAGGATGAGGTGTTGTTTGTTTTACAGAGAAGATCAAAGACTGGAGCAACGTTGTTATTGCCTATGAACCAGTCTGGGCCATTGGAACTGGTAAAGTTGCCACCCCAGACCAGGCTCAGGAAGTAAGTCTCTCTCTTAATACTCACACCTCTCCACTGGTCCATACATTTTTTTATCCGTGAGTGTTGGGTTATGCTCTACGATTGCCAATTATCTTTATCTACCTACAGCAGTGCATTATCCTTTTTCTTTGCGCAAACACTCAAATTTGCATTATCTCCACAGTTGCACGCTTCTCTTAGAGACTGGCTAAAGACCAATGTCAGCCCTGAGGTCGCTGAATCTACCAGGATCATCTACGGAGGTATATACTTGTTGAGCAGTTAGTTGCCCTTTGTATATAAATTTGCACCAGCTGCTAAATCATCTTGGTACATGATTATTCATCCTCTTTTTTGAACAGGCTCTGTGACTGCTGCAAACTGCAAAGAGCTGGCCGCCAAGCCCGATGTTGACGGTTTCCTCGTCGGTGGTGCCTCCTTGAAGGTAACGAATAAATCCAGGGAGACAGCTGATGCTCTGTTTGCTTGTAATCTAAAGGCACAGCAAAACGACAGTGTTTGCCCTTATCAACAACCTTAGATGCTGACTGTTTCTCCTCCTTATCTTGTCTGCAGCCTGAGTTCATCGACATCATCAACTCGGCCACCGTGAAGTCCGCCTAAGATATCCCGACCTTTCCACCCTCTGACGTGGAGATTTGCTGAAGAGGAACGGACTTGTTTTCTGTGCTATATGTTCGCTAGTAATTTTGCGGTGGAGCAGATACTGTTTTCCCTCTTGCAGCTGTTTTCTGAGGCTACCGCTTGAGCTTGCTAATAATGTTTAATGGTTTTTTGGATAGCCCCCTTTTCCGTGGTGTGTAGCATTACACCAGAGTTGTCTCGTTTATCTACATGCTCCGTACACGGAGTTGATCATGAGGCTTGATCTGATTGCATTATTCGCTGAGCTTGGCGATTCTGCCCCTCTTGATGAGTGGATGCCGGTTGTCCAGCCAAATTCTCTGGCACAGTAGAGTACTGGATCTGTTGGGATTTTGGATTATCCGTGTCCTTTTGTGTTTATTAGCTCGGAGTAGCCGGGACTGTGAATGCAACGGGTAAGCTAATCTTTGCACGGAGGCAGCCTATCAGTGGTGGTGCGACGCGCGCGATAGTTCTACGACTACAGACAGCAACCTTGTTCACCCATGTGGTTGGGACGCAGCATCGGATTGGCACAGGAAAAGTTTGTTCAATTATTTGCTGATCAATCTATATCGGCCTGAACGAGCTGTTTGCTCCGATTCTCTCCAGTCTCCCCAAAACTAAACAAGCCTAAAGGTAACTAAACAAGCCTCCCCTTCTATCTAAAGCCATCAAACTCCAAAACTAAACAAGCCTAAAGGTAACTAAACAAGCCTCCCCTAAACTAAAGGTAGCAGGATTCGAGATGCGGTTGGAGTTTGGTGGCTTTAGATAGAAGGGCAGAAAGAAGACTGATCCTGCATTCCTACATGATACGTTTTTTTTGGTGGGGAATTTGACACCGTGTATTAATTGATAAGGAAAACATACATACACTCACAAGCACGGACAAGATAATACGATCAGGAGCTTAGTAGGTGAACGAACGTATAAGACGAGGCAATGACGACAGGTCAAAGAAAATTGGAATAGCGGTGGACACTAGTAGAGAAATACTAAGGTTAGGACGACAAGCGAAAACCAAATGAGTACTCCTTACTCTTTTTTTATCAAAAGAAAAAAATGTGAGTTTCGAACCCTGTTTAAGATTCCACCGTTTTGATCTATTAGTAATTAATAGTAGTAAACCCAAAGTAAAATGTGGGAAAAAGATGCTCTCCCGTCCCTCATCAAAGTCGGTCGATCTCCTTCCTCGGTAACAGACCCCCGTCACGGGCATAAATTCGCAGCCCCTCATCTCCCTCCGTAAGCAACCGCTGCGTTGCGTTGCCGCTCGCGTCGTCAACCGCTGGTGAATTTAAGCCGGTCATGCGTTGCATGGCCCAGCAGCCCAGCGATTTCCTTCCGTTGCGCCCACGGGAAGCGTGACGCGTCCCCGGCCCCCTCCTCTCACTCTCGCCGCCCCCGCGCCACCGTTGCCTCCCTCTCACCTTCAGCGCTGTCCCCTCCCCGAAAGCGGCGGCAACCCCTGCGCGCAGGGCACCCGCGCCGCGTCGATCGATCGGTAGCAATCCCATCCCCAAGCAGCCGCCGCCGCCCTCTATCTATCTTCCCCTCAGCTCCTCCTCATTTTTCTCGCTCGACTCGCCTCGCATAAATGAGCTCGCCGACGCCGCCATTACGGCCCACCGCCGGCGCCGGCAGTTACTCCTCCACCTCCTCGTCGCTCCAGCACCGGCGGCGCCCGGGCGCGGGCGCGGGTTTAAGAAGGCCGCGGGTGCGCCGGTGCAAGATGAAGCTCATGCACTTCCTCATGGACCGCGACGCGCAGCGCGACAAGCGCCTCCAGCTCGAGTTCGAGGTCAGGACGACGACGCGCCATGGATATGGATGGATGATGATCAACGAGGTTCATTATCTGACTGACGTACCAACGCTCTGTCGGTGCCGCGCAGGTGTCGGAGCTGGAGACGGCGCTGGAGAAGGAGCAGCGGCTGGGCAGGGTCCTCCAGTGCTCGCTGCAGGGGCGCGTCGTCTGCCATTCCTGCCTCTCCACGCTCGTCCCAACCAACGTAAGCACCACGCACACTCTCTGCTCACTCTCGATCATCCCATGCTAATCGCTAAACGTTCAGTTCCGTCAGTGTTTCTGCTAATTGCAATAACGTATTGATTATCGCCAATTCTTAGCTTCAACTGATCTCTGCACATGTTACATGCATCTGTTCATAGCCAGTCTAGATTATAGATACAATAGTGTGCCCGGCCTGTGCGTATGTTAAGCACTGTGCCTACTTAAAATGCTGAGACTGTTCAGTCTGGAGTCCCAAGGACGAAGAACAAGCATGATTGCGAGTGTCCCATCACAGAGGAATTTCCATCGCATCATTTCACTTCACCGCCGCAGCATCTGCAGGTCACATTACTACGTACATCCCACACGTGACCCTCCCTCTCGTACAGATGCCCGCGACAAGCGTGTCTGCAACCCCGCGTCCACTCCAAGATCTCTCCTACGGACCTACGGTAACAATGGGGTAGTTTGGTGGATGACTGGTGGCTGACGCTGATTTGTAAGTGGTTGATATTGGTTTATGTAGAGAGAAAAATATTACTTGCTGACTGGCTGCTGATAAGCCAACCGAACGGACGCTGGACGTCAGATCACGGCCATTTCCGCTAGCTCCACGGGCTGGCTGGAGAATGGAGATCTCAGGATCCCTCCCCGTACGTACGGGGCCGGGTGAATGAACGGTGCCAGATTGCCAGGCGCAGATACAGTGTGTCCTTTGGATTCCTGCCTGCCCCCTCCTGTGTCTCATCCGATGTCACCTGGCTCTGACTTCTGAACCCAAGGACGAACAAGTACTGTGAGCGGTTTGGAGCGTCGCCGCCCCGGATTGCCTGCGGACAATCACTGCCGCTTAACTCTTATCTATCTACCAGATCTGGCTTCCCTTGGATCCTGCATTATTGTACCTCCTCCTGCGTGCTGCATTACGTTACCTGGTCAATATGATCGATTGCTTGCTTGCGTGGCTGAACAACACAGCATGCACCTGTACGATCTCCCGATTGATGCCTCTGGATAAACCCTTTTACCACTTTAGCCTTGTTTAGTTCCCAGCATTGATACGTTAAAGTTGACATTTTACCATTAATACGTCACTGTAGCATTACGTTTGTATTTATGAATAATTGTCCAAACATTGATTAATTAGGCTCAAAATGTTCGCCTCGTAAAGTACAACAAAACTGTATAATTAATTTTTAATTTCATCTACATTTAGTACTCCATGCATGTGCCGGCATTTTGATGTGATGAGAATTTTCTTTTTGCATGGTGAAATTTAGGGATAAAGTTGGAAACTAAACAAGGCCCTGGCCCTTGTCCCATGTTGCCTTGTATGTGCCGGTATCAGCTCAGTAAAATTCTCCTGCCAGTAACTTACTAGTTTCTGCTTCTCTGCTCAAAGGTCTTACTGCTGAACATGCATGTTGCTAACCTGAATTTTCACTTGTTTTCTTTCCACTGGTGCAGGTTAGGGGCCTGCTCGGGGAGCTGGCAATGGTGGAGGACGAGATATTCTACCTGGAGAAGAAGGTCGACGACCTGCGCCTGCGCCTGCGCCGGGAGCAGAAGTGGACTGACCAGTGCATCCAGCAGCAGAGCTGGCCGCAGAGCCGCCTGCCGAGGCACTCCGTGTCCAGGAGGGAGCTCCAGCTCCAGGGCGCCCCGCCGCTGCCCAAGCTGCCGTCGTGTCCAGGCGGTGACGAAGCCCTCGAATGTGAGAGCAAGGCCTCTGTTGGATCCGTCTCCATCAAAGGTACCAAATGTTCAGCAAAAACACATGCAAATTCAGGGTTCTTAGATTCGTATGGGTTTCACGGTTTTCGATGTATCACGTGATCGTCATGGTGTTGTGATTAGGAGATGAAGTGGAGCAGGCCAGGAGGAGCAGCCACTGCAGGCCACTGGAGGCGCCGGCGCCGCCACCGGAGAGGAAGGCCTGCCTGAACCTGAACAAGCTGTCGGAAGAGCTGATCAGGCTGATGGTGACAATCTTCCAGAAGCTGAACAGGGCGGCGGACGCGGTGGAGTTGGAGGCGAGCGGCGGCACCGGCACCGGCACCGGCACCGGCGCGTCGACGAAGGTCAACATCTCCTGCATCGGGCCCAGGAGCCTCGTCCCCAGGGTCGCCGTGAACGGCGCCGCCGCGATGAGCCCGCTCAAGAACCGGATCAGGGCAGCGTCGGCGAAGGCCGCCGCCGGCCACGGAGAGGCCGGTGCCGGTGCCGGGGGCCAGAAGAGGTTCGTCGAGTTCACGAGGGCGTCCGTGGATGTCGGCCGCATCTCGCTGTGCCTTGTGGACATCAAGAACCTGAGGTGAGCTGAGCTCCTGGTTTGTGTTTGTTGTGGGATGGTCAAGGAGAGAAGCTTCAGCTCTGAATGATGATAGCGTTCGTTTGGATTCTGCATTGTGACAGAGGACTGATGCAAAAGCTTTGCTCTGCCGATCCGAGCATTCTGACGAACAAGCAGAAGCTGGCGTTCTGGATCAACATCTACAACTTCTGCGTGATGCATGTACTGTAGTAAGCTGGCCTTCATTCAATTCCAGCTTGACGAACGAACAAGTGCCCGAAAGCAATGCTGATTCAGGACACGCTGTTATTTTGTAATGGTTTCAGGCGTTTCTTCAGCATGGTTTACCCCCATCCCCAGAGAAGCTTGTCGCCCTACTGAATCAGGTACAGTGTCCTTTTCCACCGATGAGAAATTTCGATCCTTCAGATCTCTGTTATTCTTGTACTTGTACACATCCCTAACACAAGATGGCATTCAGGCTTCAGTGAACGTTGGAGGAACAGTGCTGAATGTTCTGACGATCGAGCACCTCATCCTCAGGCACTCTCCCGAAGGCAAGCAAGTATGCGAGATCAGCTTACACCATTCAACCATGAAAATTCTTGCAGCATTTCCCTTCATTGTTAAAATCCTCAATCTGAACAAGTTTAGCTTGATGATGATAAGGGCATCATCATGGACGAAGGGCGGAGGGACCTTCTGCACTCGTACGGGCTCGGCTACCCTGAACCCAACGTCGTCTTCGCGCTGTGCAGAGGCAGCCGTTCCTCGCCGGCGGTGAGTGTGCCAGTATCACTGTCACTGTCAGCTTCTACTGGCAATATTTTTTTAAAAAAAATTCCCAGACTGAGCTCACTCACGTGCGCTGCAGCTGCGCGTGTACACGGCGGAGGAGGTGTCGAACGAGCTGGAGCGCGCCAAGGTGGAGTACCTGGAGTGGACGGTGCGGGTCGCCGGCCGGCGGCAGCGCGCCGCCGTCGTGGTGCCCAAGCTGCTGCACTGGCACATGCGGGACTTCGCCGACGACGCCGCGTCGCTGCTGGAGTGGGTGCACAGCCAGCTGCCCCGGGCGTCGGCGGGCCCGCTCCGGCGGGCAATCAGGGAGGTCCTGGGCGCCGGTGCCGGCGGCAGGGCCACGCCGGCGCCGGCGGTCAACAAGATGGTGGAGGTCGAGCCGTACGACGCCGAGTTCTGCTACCTGCTGCCCGTCTCGTGAGCTGATCCCAGCAAGAGTCCCTCAGAGCAGCGTGCTGATTTTTGCCGCGTTCTTCTCAACGCGTACTGTTCCCTGTAGCATTTCATTTCAGTGCAACGTGACAGACAAAGTTGTCACGCGATGTAAATTGTTAGGGTGGTGTTTCGTCCCCTAGAGTAAAAAAAAATCAATAAATGAAGGAACATAATGCATCTTGTTAATAAATTTAATTTATTTAGTATGTCTCTGGGATATCCATGGGTTTCTTTCTAGCATCTTGTCAAAAGCTCCCGCGTTTGTGATGTTGACCTTAACCTTAGTAGCAGTGAAAGACACATAAACCTTTATTTATTGACCGTATATAATTAACCACGCCTCATAAAACTGTGGCCATGAGTTAGTTTTGGCATACAAATCATATCGGACTACTTAATTAGCCTGTGGCTGAAGTCATAATTATATTTTTTCGTTCTTTTTTCTAAAATTAGAGGATGTGAACATAGGAAATATACTCTAACGAGACTATAAAATAGCCAACGATGAGTTTCCCAGCAGTAATGGAGCGCAACACGTCCTAGCCATGAGCAGACATTGTGGATGCTTGTTCTTGCATTTAGGGCTTTTCTTGAGAGGTAGATGGATCTACCGTAGGTAGCATTGGCGGCGCGCGGAGGCGACTTTTTCTAAGCTCAAAACAAACAACCCTATATTGCAATATAAACTACTCTGGGACCAACATCTACAATCAACGGATGAAACACTCTCGTATCACTATTGTAACATCAAAACATATGGAGTCCAACATCTCACAACACTTGTTATGGCAAAACCTTTAAAAATAAAAACACTTTTGTAACATTGAAAGTTAAAACCATATCCAAAGCAACCTGCTAAGAGCAAGGTTAATAATAAAGCCAAGATATATCATCAATAAGTGATATCCGTAAGTGATGTAAGGACATACCATATAATAATAATCCCTTTATTTTTCCTCTAAAAATCCCATTAGTATTGTTTATTAATTTGGACCCACCTATAAGCGGCTCTACAACTCTATTATCTATGACATTAAATATTGTAGTTCTTGGTTTTCTTAGCTGGTAGCCAGATATAACGCTAAGCTGAGCCCTTTTTTTATTTTTCACTTTTCTCCACGGGTGCGGTCGATTCGACTATTACTGTAGCTGCTCTAAGAGAAAGACTCAACGGTCCTACTAGCGTCCGGACATTCGACAGATGGAAAAAATCGGACGGTACTGCAGCATAGAAAAATTCCGTCGTAACGTGGGTATGATGTTGCATACAACATGTAAAATTTTTGCGACATGTAAATTTTTTGCGACATCCAAGAATATCATACGTAACATCCAAGAATCGCATATGCAACATCAAACAATAGTATCCGCAACACGAATAGTCATCATTTGCAACACTAAAAAAACGGCGCACTCCCAACTCTCAGCCACACACGGCCGTAATTAAAACCTCTCAAAAAAATACAACATACGGATAAAACAATTACAACATGTGTGTGAAACATATGCCACATCGCAACATCCAGATCTACTTTTGCAACATTCATATGAAACAGTTGCAATATTTGTCTGAAATATCTGAAACACGTGAAACATATACCTGCAACTGAAAGTGCATCTAGGCATTTAATCAATTTTGATGATTAATGGCAATAGAAATTTGGATATGATGCTTTGCATGAGTTGTGCAGGACTAAAATAAAATAAAAAGGAGACAATACTAAAGGAATGATCCCAACGCTTATTCATATGGTGGAGGACTCAATTGATGGATTTAAATTTATTTTTCCGTTTGAAATTGAGTATAGGACCACCGTACTATCAAGGGGGACGTAGTTGATAAATTCTAGTTGCTAAAAGTGCTTTGATTGAGATGACAAATTCTTGAGTCTCAAAAACTACATGTATTTTGCTGGAATCTAGGAGCCGGAGTTCTATTAAATATGCAAAGTTGGTTTGCCAACTACTCCGTATTAGCAGGAGTACTGTATCCAGCATAATTGACTAGGTCGACACCCAATCCATTGTTTGAAATGTTTTCTTAGTCGAGTAGTTGAAAAGTAATATTCCTTTCATCTGGTTGAATGTTCTTTATTTTAGTCGAACGATTGAAACGTGTTGGCCTGATCAGCTTAAAACTTTTCTTTTTGACTTGATGAGTTGGAAAGTTAGAACAATGAAAAACAAGTGTACCAGTTGACAATCTGGAGCAAGCTTTGTTTGACGGAGCTCGATGTATAGAGAATCAGAGCTGCCTTATCTTTTTTTTAACTGAAACCTTGTCGTTGCAAGTTCCGACCCTAGGCCGGAAGATCCGACCGGATGTTCCGGCCGGCTCTGTCTTGGTTTTCTCTGAGCCGGAAGTTCCGGGGTCCCCCGGAAGATCCGACATACAGTCGGAAGATCCGGCCCCTGGAACGTTTCTGGAGTTTTCCTAACACGTATCTGTTGTTTGTCGGAAGATCCGACTAAGTGTCGGAAGATCCGGTACCTCTTCGCAGAGCACATAACGGTCATATCTTGGGGGGTTGGTATAAATACCCCACACCCCCCCTCATTCATGGCTGCTGCCCTCTATTGCTTTTACGGGTCGACTCAAGGGAAAGCTTTACTTAGTTGATTTCACAACTAGTAAAGTGGAACCGAAGACTTGTTTAGTGGCAAAATCTAGCTTGGGTTGGCTTTGGCATCGCCGGCTAGCTCATGTTGGGATGAGGAACTTGGCCAAACTTCAAAAGGATGAACACATCCTAGGACTAACAAATGTTGTTTTTGAGAAAGATAGATTATGTAGTGCTTGTCAAGCCGGGAAGCAAGTCGGTGCACCACATCCACCCAAAAATATTTTGACTAGCTCAAGACCACTCAAGTTACTTCATATGGATTTATTTGGACCGGTTGCTTATGTTAGCATTGGCGGGAACAAGTATGGACTTGTCATTGTAGATGACTTTTCTCGCTTCACATGGGTTTTCTTTTTGCAAGACAAGAGTGAAGCTCAAACAATCATCAAGAGATTCATTAGAAGAGCTCAAAATGAGTTTGAGTTGAAGATCAAGCATATAAGAAGTGACAATGGGACGGAGTTCAAGAACACAAATGTTGAAGAGTTTCTTGATGAAGAGGGAATCAAGCATGAGCTTTCCGCGCCATACACACCTCAACAAAATGGCATTGTTGAGAGGAAGAATAGGACTTTGATTGAGATGGCACGGACCATGCTTGATGTGTACAAGACTCCGGATAACTTTTGGGCCGAGGCGGTTAGCACGGCTTGCCATGCCACTAACCGTCTCTATCTTCAAAAGTACTTGAACAAGACTCCATACGAGATCCTAACCGGTAACAAACCAAAGGTGCACTACTTTCGAGTCTTTGGTTGCAAATGTTACATTCTTAACAAGAAAACCAAAAGCTCAAAGTTTGCACCTAAGGTTGATGAAGGCTTTCTACTTGGTTATGGTACTAACGAACACGCCTACCGTGTTTTCAACAAAACCACCGGTTGTGTTGAGATCACGGTAGACGTAAAATTTGATTAATCAAACGGCTCTCAAGTAGAGCAAGTTATAAATGACCTTGTAGATGAAGTCCCGCCAAATCAAGCTATCAAGAACTTGAGTTTAGGAGAAGTGAAGCCCCAAGAGCCTCAAAATGAAGATGAAGAACAAGACCATGGATGTGACAAGGTCTATCCAACAAACCGAAGTCAAGACCATAGCTCTCAAGGCCGAACCAAGCATGAGAGTTGAGTCAAATGAGACGACCTCAACTTCCAAGAAAAGTGAGGATTCAAACGACCATGAAAGCACCGATGAAGAAACCGCTATGATGGGGGACGTAGTTGATGATTTCCAGTTGCTAAAAGTGCTTTGCTTGAGATGACAAATTCTTTAAAGCCACAAAAACACTTCACAAAAACTCCTTTCCTGCGTGGTCGGATCTTAGGCCGGAAGATCCGACCGGATGTTCCGGGCCGCTCGGCCTTGGAATTTTTCCTGGCCGGAAGATCCGACCCTGGTCGGAACTTACTTGACTTAGCCGTTTTTCGAGCTCACGAGTGTCCTGTTGCAAGTTCCGATCCGAGGCCGGAAGATCCGACCGGAAGTTCCGGCTGGCTCTGTCTTGGTTTCTCTCTGAGTCGGATGTTCCGGGGTCTGTCGGAAGATCCGACACTCTGTCGGAAGATCCGGCCCCCGGAACTTCACTGGAGTTTTTCTCACACTTTTCTGTTGCTTATCGGAAGATCCGACCTTTTGTCGGAAGATCCGGTACCCCTTCGCAGTGAACATAACGGTCATATTTTGGGGGTTGGTATATATACCCCTCACCCCCCTCTTTCATTTGCTGCTGCCCACACTGACCTAACTCGAGACAAACTCACTCTTGAGCATTCACTCCACCTCTCTACTCCCTTCCAAGGCTTGATTCTTCCAAGATTCACCTAGGGTTTGAGTGAGAGGGAGAAGATTTGAAGTGTGAGACATTGTGCCATCTTGAGCTCCTTCAACTAGTTCATCTCTCAAGCACTTGAAGCACTTGGATTCATCGATTCTCGTTTGTTACTCTTGGAGCTTGCTCCTAGACGGTTAGAGGTGCCGGTGAACTCCCATTCTCTTGTGGTTTGAGTCCCGGAAGTTTGTATTACCCTCTCTCTTCGTGGGAGCACATAGTAAGTGACTCAATCCTCCTTTGTGGTTGATTGGGAGAGACTTGGGGTTAGTGTGACAGCCCGGCTCTTTGTGAGCATCTCAACGGAGACGTAGCTCCTTTGTGGAGTGAACTTCGGTAGAAAATCCTTTGTCTCCACTTTCATTCTTGTTCATATTGTTTCTATATCTTGATTTGTCCCGATCTACTTATTTGTTGCTATACTCTGATATTGATCATATATAGAAGGTTCCTTACATCATTTGTGAGCTTTGTATTCAAGTGGAATCGTCAAAAGGTCATTAGATTTCAAATCTCGAAGTTCCTTTGAATTGCCTGTCGGAAGATCCGGCTTATTCTCGGATCTTCCGGTTTTCTGTCTCTGTCGGAAGATCCTGTACAGTGTCGGATCTTCCTGGCCGGAAGATCCGAGACTGTGTCGGATCATCCGACCCTCTGATATTTTGTTTTCGGAGGTTTTTGCGGGAATTTTTAAACAGGCCTATTCACCCCCCCTCTAGGCCTAGTGTTGGTCCTTTCAATTGGTATCAGAGCCTAATCCCTTGTTTAGGCTTAACCGCTAAGGGAAAAACACTATGGCCCATATGGGGGATGTATCCGAGATGGCTTCCGCCCACAAAGATAAACATCCGACGCCCGTTGAGTCAAGCTCAAGCGATGATGAATTCAACATTAGCGATATTGATGAAAGCTTGGATGAACAAGAAAAGAAAAAGCAAAGAAGGGAGAAGATAAGGAAGAAGATCAAGGAGAAGGCCGAAAGAGAGGCACAAAAGCTTTTCAAGAAGAAGATACGAGAAAGAGACGCTCTCGACGGACTTCACTCGGTGTCTTATCGATATGAGACATCTTCTTCTAACAAATCTTTCGACCCTTCTTGTCTTAATTTCTCATCCGTTCCAATGGGCAAAGTCCCCAAATTCAATGGGATTGACTATGCCCGGTGGAGCGATGATATGAAAATTTACTTGCATGGTCTTCATCCATCTCTTTGGACTATTGTGAAAATAGGTGTCGACAAGAGTGCAACGCCAAGTCGAGAACAAGAGTACGACATCTTCCGCAACTCTCAAGCCGTGACCGTGCTTAGAAGTGCTCTAAGCACTTATGAGTACAACAAGATTAGAGGAATCGATAGTGCCAAGGAGCTATGGGACACTCTTCAAATGGCGCATGAAGGATCGGATGAGGTCAAGGAAGGCAAGGTAGATCTCTTACAAGGAGAACTAGAAGCTTTTGTCATGAAGAAGGATGAGTCCTTGCAAGAGATGTATGATCGATTGAAGCTCCTTGTCACCGAAATTAGAATGCTTGGAAGCAATGATTGGGGCGAGAACAAGGTCACAAAGAAATTGCTTAGAGCATACGCACCAAAGAACCCAATGCTTGCCACAATGATTAGAGAAAGTGACAAGTTCAAGACAATGGTGCCAATGGAGCTATTCAACAAGTTGCAATATCATGAAATGAATAGCTTGGATGTGACAAGGTCAATCCAACAAACCGAAGTCAAGACCATAGCTCTCAAGGCCGAACCAAGCAAGAAAGTTGAGTCAAATGAGAAGACCTCAACTTCCAAGAAGAATGAAGATTCAAACGACCATGAGAGCACCGATGAAGAAACCGCTATGATGGTTAGGAACTTCAAGAGATTCATGAAGACAAAAGGTGAAAAGAAGAGCTTCTCTCAACGAAGATGCTATGAGTGTGGGGAGAAAGGTCACTACATTGCCGATTGTCCCCGCAAGAAGAATGACAAGGATGACAAGAAGTCCAAGGACAAGACCGGTGACAAAGACAAGAAATACAAGGAGAAGAGTCGAGAGTACAAGAAAAAGTTTGGAAGCGCCCACGTCGGTGAAGGTTGGGATTCATCAAGTGATGACTCCGGTGATGAAGGAATGGCCACTTGTGCCATTCAAGCTCCTACATCAACTCCACGACTCTTCAACAACATCGATGAGAGTGATGATGAAGCTCCCATGTGCCTCATGGCTCAAGGGACTAAGGTACTTGACACCACACCACCTTCCTCATCCACTCTATCATCATCTAGTAATATTGAAAATGAACTAGATAATGAAGAAGCCGAACACGAGAAAAACATGATAAAAAAGTTCGGCAAAGACGGTTACAAACTCATTAAAAAACTACTAGAGAAAATTGAGAAAAGAGAGGAGTCTCTTGATAGGCAAGAAGAATTGCTCATCCTTGAGAAGGAGAGAAACCTTGTCCTAGAAGAGGCTCTAGTCGAGGAGAAACTCAAGGTTGAGAAGTTGGCTTGTGAGTTATCTCATGCCAATGACTCACGGGAGAAGATGTCAAAGGAATTGTCTTTGAAAAATGACTCTCTAACCAACCTAAAGAGTGCTAAAAGTGAGCTTCAAGAAAGGCATTCAAGCCTAGAGATCAAATACAAAGATCTAGAAGCCAATTTTAGCTCACTTTGGGAAAGTACCAAGAACAACTCTAAAACAACTCTTGACTCAAGTGTCTCTACTAGTGAAGGTTGCTCAAGATGTTATAAAATTGATTTAGATGCTTGTGCAACTAACATTTCTAAGCTAGAGAAGAAAGTCAAGGCTAAAGATGCTCAAATCCAAAAGTTGACCAAAGCCATTGGCCAAGACCAAGGTAAGGGCAAGAGTGTATTCGAGACCCACCCGGCATATAAAGCCGGTAGATATGGTACTATCAAGGATGGGCTTGGATACACTCGAGGTGGAAAGGCCAATGGGACAAAGAAGATAAGAGGTCGTGATGTGACATTGTTCACCATGCACACACGACCTAACACAAGACAAGAGCATTCACTCTCCTCCTCAAATCCCCTCCCAAGCTTGATTCTTGCCAAGATTCACCTAGGGTTTGAGTGACAGAGAAGACTAGAAGTGAGAACTCCCCTCGTTCATCTCGTGAAGCACTTCGAGCAACTTGAGTTCATTGATTCACGTTTGTTACTCTTGGAGCTTGCTCCTAGACGGTTAGAGGTGCCGGTGAACTCCCATTCTCTTGTGGTTTGAGTCCCGGAAGTTTGTATCACCCTCTCTCTTCGTGGGAGCACATAGTAAGTAACTCAATCCTCCTTTGTGGTTGATTGGGAGAGACTTGGGGTTAGTGTGACAGCCCGGCTCTTTGTGAGCATCTCAACGGAGACGTAGCTCCTAAGTCCAAGGCATATCAGGGTGCTCCAACCCCATCTTCTCAAGGTGCTTCATCTTCCCAAGCTCCTCCATCACATGCTCCAGCTTCATCTAGTGGCCCCTCCTTCACTCCCAAAGGCAAGAAGAGTAAGATTGATTTTCTGCTTCAAGGCATGTTTTCTTGCTTCAACATGTGCAAATATGAAGTCAAGAGGTCTCATGAGCGTGAGCAACGCGCCGAGTATGATAGATACATGGCGGATAAGCGCCACAAAGAGCTTCTTGAAAAAATTAAATATGCCACATTCTCCTGTTCATCAACTCAGGGAAGTCACTCCTCCACCTCCCTTTGCAAATCCTTGGGAGGACTACTCACAGGAATATGTCTTTGGTGCCTCTCAACAACAAGGACAAGGTGACGAGGAGATAGAGGAAGAAGAAGAAGAAGGAGAGGAAGAAGAAGAAACTGAGCAGGAGGAGGAGTAGCATAGTGAGTCAGAGACGGATGAGGATCGTCGCAAGGGCAGCTACTATCACTAGATGTATCACTGTTATTTGATTCTTCAGCACCTGACATCCTACATTCTTCAGCAAATATTTGTAAGACAAATAAAAGTTGCATAATCTGAAATACAGATGAGACATTTTGTTAATTCATAGGACATGCAAACCGGAAACAATGGACTATTATGTGATATTAATTTCAGAACAGTACATGATTCAGAATGATATCTTTATGTGTGAGGGTTCTCATACCCTGTCTCTTATACACATCTCCTACTGTGTTTTCAACAAAACCACTGGTTGTGTTGAGATCACGGTAGACGTAAAATTTGATGAATCAAATGGCTCTCAAGTAGAGCAAGTTGTAAATGACCTTGTAGATGAAGTCCCGCCAAGTCAAGCCATCAAGAACTTGAGTTTAAGGGAAGTGAAGCCTCAAGAGCTTCCAAATGAAGATGAAGAACAAGACCAAGATCCAAAAATCATGTTCAACATCGATCCATCACCATCAACAAGAGTTGAACCACCAAGCTCATCACAAGATCAAGTCCAAGATCATGGTGACGATCATGACCAAGGCATTGATCAAGGGGGAGCTCAAGGTGAAGATGCTCAAGATGTTGAGACACATCATGAAGAAGATGATGATGGACCCATCCAACGTCAATCAACATTCCCACATCCAAGAGTTCATCAAAGTGTTCAACGGGATCATCCCGTTGACAACATTCTAGGGAGCATCCCGTTGACAACTCGTTCACGTTTAGCAATTTTTTGTGGATTTTACTCGTTTGTCTCCTTTTTGGAACCTCTCAAGGTAGAAGAAGCTCTTGGAGATGCGGATTGGGTTATTGCAATGCAAGAAGAGTTGAACAACTTCACAAGAAATGAAGTATGGGAATTGGTCCCAAGACCCAAGCAAAATGTGATTGGCACCAAGTGGGTTTTCCGGAACAAACAAGATGAAAATGGCATTGTCACAAGAAACAAGGCTAGGTTGGTTGCTCAAGGCTTTACTCAAATTGAAGGGCTTGATTTTGGTGAGACATATGCTCCGGTGGCAAGGCTTGAGTCAATTCGTATCCTTTTGGCCTATGCATCTCATCACAACTTCAAGTTGTATCAAATGGATGTGAAGAGTGCATTTTTGAATGGGCCTCTCGGGGAGCTAGTATATGTGGAGCAACCACCGGGAATGTCAAGATCAAGAACAAGAAGGAAGAGAAGGTCGTTGAGCACAGGCCATCACCAAACTACTCCATCGACTATATGGTCACTTGGGACCAAAATGGGAAGATGGTGGTAAAGTATATAGGTGCTCATACAAGGAAGATGATGAGAAGTGTGTGGGTGCCTAAAATGTCAAAAGCTAACACTCAAGGACCCAACCACTTTTGGGTACCTAAGTCCAAGGCTTAAACTTGTTTTGTAGGCATATTCCTCCGGTGGACCTTCGTGGTTATTGGATAGTGGATGCTCAAATCATATGACCGGAGAAAGGAATATGTTTGCCAAGTTGCAAGACTATGACACACCCGTTGAAAAGATCACATTTGGTGACAATAATCATGGTGATGTCATAGGTCAAGGTGAAGTAGCTATCTCACAAGACTCATCTCTTTCCAATGTTTATCTTGTTGATTCTTTGGGGTACAATTTGTTGTCGGTCTCACAACTTTGTGAGAAAGGCTACAATTGTCTCTTTACTAATGAGGGTGTGAGCGTCCTAAGAAGGGAGGATTCCTCTATTGCTTTTACGAGTCGACTCAAGGGAAAGCTTTACTTAGTTGATTTCACAACTAGTAAAGTGGAACCGAAGACTTGTTTAGTGGCAAAATCTAGCTTGGGTTGGCTTTGGCATCGCCGGCTAGCTCATGTTGGGATGAGGAACTTGGCCAAACTTCAAAAGGATGAACACATCCTAGGACTAACAAATGTTGTTTTTGAGAAAGATAGATTATGTAGTGCTTGTCAAGCCGGGAAGCAAGTTGGCGCTCCACATCCACCCAAGAACATTTTGACTAGCTCAAGACCACTCAAGCTACTTCATATGGATTTATTTGGACCGGTTGCTTATGTTAGCATTGGCGGGAACAAGTATGGACTTGTCATTGTAGATGACTTTTCTCGCTTCACATGGGTTTTCTTTTTACAAGACAAGAGTGAAGCTCAAACAATCATCAAGAGATTCATTAGAAGAGCTCAAAATGAGTT
The DNA here is from genome assembly GCA_900205405.1 of Echinochloa crus-galli. NCBI lineage: Eukaryota > Viridiplantae > Streptophyta > Magnoliopsida > Poales > Poaceae > Echinochloa > Echinochloa crus-galli. The sequence goes on along the minus strand of OAMR01000050.1, from coordinate 56,979 downwards.
TGAGTTGAAGATCAAGCATATAAGAAGTGACAATGGGACGGAGTTCAAGAACACAAATGTTGAAGAGTTTCTTGATGAAGAGGGAATCAAGCATGAGCTTTCCGCGCCATACACACCTCAACAAAATGGCATTGTTGAGAGGAAGAACCGGACTTTGATTGAAATGGCACGGACCATGCTTGATGAGTACAAGACTCCGGATAACTTTTGGGCCGAGGCGGTTAGCACGGCTTGCCATGCCACTAACCGTCTCTATCTTCAAAAGTACTTGAACAAGACTCCATACGAGATCCTAACCGGTAACAAACCAAAGGTGCACTACTTTCGAGTCTTTGGTTGCAAATGTTACATTCTTAACAAGAAAACCAAAAGCTCAAAGTTTGCACCTAAGGTTGATGAAGGCTTTCTACTTGGTTATGGTACTAACGAACACGCCTACCGTGTTTTCAACAAAACCACCGGTTGTGTTGAGATCACGGTAGACGTAAAATTTGATGAATCAAACGGCTCTCAAGTAGAGCAAGTTATAAATGACCTTGTAGATGAAGTCCCGCCAAATCAAGCTATCAAGAACTTGAGTTTAGGAGAAGTGAAGCCCCGTCGGATCATCCGGGTCGTGCGTGATATATATATACTGGGACGAACCGTTACCTCTCCCATTCTTCCTTTCTTCCTCTACCAACGCCTCCTCTCTCCCTCACTCCACCCCATCCGGCGTTTTGAAGATTGGACCGTGGTTTTCTTCATCAAGTGACATCTTTTGATTCCCCCAACACTCCAAGACTCTATAAGTATTTGAACAAGACTCCATATGAGATTCTAACCGGTAACAAACCAAAGGTGCACTAAGATAAGAAATACAAGGAGAAGAGTAGAGAGTACAAGAAAAGGTTTGGAAGCGCTCATGTTGGTGAAGGTTGGGATTCATCAAGTGATGACTCCGGTGATGAAGGAATGGCCACTTGTGCCATTCAAGCTCCTACATCAACTCCACGACTCTTCAACAACATCGATGAGAGTGATGACGAAGCTCCCATGTGCCTCATGGGCCAAGGGACTAAGGTATTTGACATCACACCATCTCTCTCATCCACTCTCTTGTCATCTAGTAACATGGAAAATGATCTAGATAATGAAGAAGCCGAACATGAGAAAAACATGATAAAGAAGAGGTCCACGTCACCAACCATAATATGCAGCAAAGCTGGGTTGGCTTTGGCATCGCCGGCTAGCTCATGTTGGGATGAGGAACTTGGCCAAACTTCAAAAGGATGAACACATTCTAGGACTAACAAATGTTGTGTTTGAGAAAGATAGATTGTGTAGTGCTTGTCAAGCCGGGAAGCAAGTTGGTGCTCCACATCCACCCAAGAATATTTTGACTAGCTCAAGACCACTCAAGTTACTTCATATGGATTTATTTGGACCGGTTGCTTATGTTAGCATTGGCGGGAACAAGTATGGACTTGTCATTGTAGATGACTTTTCTCGCTTCACATGGGTTTTCTTTTTACAAGACAAGAGTGAAGCTCAAACAATCATCAAGAGATTCATTAGAAGAGCTCAAAATGAGTTTGAGTTGAAGATCAAGCATATAAGAAGTGACAATGGGACGGAGTTCAAGAACACAAATGTTGAAGAGTTTCTTGATGAAGAGGGAATCAAGCATGAGCTTTCCGCGCCATACACACCTCAACAAAATGGCATTGTTGAGAGGAAGAATAGGACTTTGATTGAGATGGCACGGACCATGCTTGATGAGTACAAGACTCCGGATAACTTTTGGGCCGAGGCGGTTAGCACGGCTTGCCATGCCACTAACCGTCTCTATCTTCAAAAGTACTTGAACAAGACTCCATACGAGATCCTAACCGGTAACAAACCAAAGGTGCACTACTTTCGAGTCTTTGGTTGCAAATGTTACATTCTTAACAAGAAAACCAAAAGCTCAAAGTTTGCACCTAAGGTTGATGAAGGCTTTCTACTTGGTTATGGTACTAACGAACACGCCTACCGTGTTTTCAACAAAACCACCGGTTGTGTTGAGATCACGGTAGACGTAAAATTTGATGAATCAAACGGCTCTCAAGTAGAGCAAGTTATAAATGACCTTGTAGATGAAGTCCCGCCAAATCAAGCTATCAAGAACTTGAGTTTAGGAGAAGTGAAGCCCCAAGAGCCTCAAAATGAAGATGAAGAACAAGACCAAGATCCGGAAATCATGTTCAACATCGACCCGTCACCATCAACAAGAGTTGAACCACCAAGCTCATCACAAGATCAAGTCCAAGATCATGGTGACGATCATGACCAAGGCATTGATCAAGGGGGAGCTCAAGGTGAAGATCCTCAAGATGTTGAGATACCTCATGAAGAAGATGGTGATGGACCCATCCAACGTCAATCAACATTCCCACATCCAAGAGTTCATCAAAGTGTTCAACGGGATCATCCCGTTGACAACATTCTAGGGAGCATCCAAAGAGGGGTAACCACTCGTTCACGTTTAGCAAATTTTTGTGGATTTTACTCGTTTGTCTCCTCTTTGGAACCTCTCAAGGTAGAAGAAGCTCTTGGAGATGTGGATTGGGTTATTGCAATGCAAGAAGAGTTGAACAACTTTTCAAGAAATGAAGTATGGGAGTTGGTCCCAAGACCCAAGCAAAATGTGATTGGCACCAAGTGGGTTTTCCGGAACAAACAAGATGAAAATGGCATTGTCACAAGAAACAAGGCTAGGTTGGTTGCTCAAGGCTTCACTCAAATTGAAGGGCTTTATTTTGGTGAGACATATGCTCCGGTGGCAAGGCTTGAGTCAATTCGTATCCTTTTGGCCTATGCATCTCATCACAACTTCAAGTTGTATCAAATGGATGTGAAGAGTGCATTCTTGAATACCCAATCACTTTTGGGTACCTAAGTCCAAGGCTTAAAACTTGTTTTGTAGGCATATTCCTCCGGTGGACCTTCGTGGTTATTGGATAGTTGATGCTCAAATCATATGACCAGAGAAAGGAATATGTTTGCGAAGCTACAAGAGCATGACTCACCCGTTGAGAAGATCACATTTGGTGACAACAATCATGGTGATGTCATAGGACCATAGCTCTCAAGGCCGAACCAAGCAAGAAAGTTGAGTCAAATGAGAAGACCTCAACTTCCAAGAAGAATGAAGACTCAAACGACCATGAGAGCACTGATGAAGAAACCGCTATCATGGTTGGGAACTTCAAGATATTCATGAAGACAAAAGGTGAAAAGAAGAGCTTCTCTCAACGAAGATGCTATGAGTGTGGGGAGAAAGGTCACTACATTGACGATTGTCCCCGCAAGAAGAATGACAAAGATAACAAGAAGTCCAAGGACAAGAACGATGACAAGGACAAGAAATACAAAGAGAAGAGTCGAGAGTACAAGAAGAAGTTTGGAAGCGCCCACGTTGGTGAAGGTTGGGATTCATCAAGTGATGACTCCGGTGACGAAGGAATGGCCACTTGTGCCATTCAAGCTCCTACATCAACTCCACGACTCTTCAACAACATCGATGAGAGTGATGACGAAGCTCCCATGTGCCTCATGGCTCAAGGGACTAAGGTACTTGACACCACACCACCTTCCTCATCCACTCTATCATCATCTAGTAATATTGAAAATGAACTAGATAATGAAGAAAGATGTGTATAAGAGACAGAAGTTATGACTTCTAT
>OAMR01000050.1:25893-41915 GCA_900205405.1 Echinochloa crus-galli | reverse complement strand
ATGGTTGCTGTAGGTTCTGTTCATGAGAATTAATACACCTACATCTTTATGACACCAGAGGGAAAAGGAAGATGTATTCGCAAGGATGCTTCAACTGGAAAAGGAGCTGCTTGAGAAGCAGCAACTTGAGCTTGAAGTTGCACGGTTGAATGGTACACTCCAAGTAATGAAACATTTGGATGGCGATGATGATGGGGATATTCACGAGAAGATGGAGAAGCTGAGTGAAAGGTTAGAGCACGAGAGGAAGCGGCTGGAAGATTTGAGTGGAGATCTTGTGAGGAAAGAGCGTGAAAGTAACGATGAGCTACAACAAGCCCGAAAAGAATTGATTATGGTACCCCTCATTTTCTCTGTGCTATATGTTTAGCTATTACCATGCACCTGATGCATTCTGTATCAGCTGATATTAACAATATGCTTTTCATTGATGAAATGATTACCACAATGATCAGGGTTTGGAGGACGAGCTAAATGGGCGGACAGCTATTGGGATAAAAAGAATGGGAGAACTGGACGATAAGCCGTTTCAAAATGCATGTAAGAGGAAATACGGAAATGATGATTACCAGATCAAAGCAATGGAGTTGGTCTCACATTGGCAGGAGGAATTGAAAAAGCCATCCTGGCATCCTTTTAAGGTTGTTAAGGTTAATGAAGAAGACAAGGTATTTACTATACTGTTCTATCCAATCTGACTATTGTGTTACCTCTATAGAGGTTGGTATCTGTTCGGAAATAATAGCAATCCTTGTTCTTTGCAGGAAGTTCTTGATGACGATGATGCAAAACTGAAGTACCTGTGGATTGAGTATGGTGATGACGTGTGCAATGCAGTGAAGACTGCGCTGATGGAGATAAATGAGTACAACCCTAGTGGCCGTTATGTTGTGCCTGAGCTCTGGAACTTCAGGAAAGGCCGGAAGGCGACGATGAAGGAGGTGCTCAAGTACCTGTTCGGGCAGATGGAGACGACCACCAAGCGCAGGAGGGGCTGAAGTGGCGCCATGGGCCATTTGACCGCTAAGCCAATAATTAGTCAGTTCATGCGCGCCTTATGCGCGTCATTGATGCCATTGTGGGAGAGCCCTGTGCTGCTCGATCCCCTCCTGATATAGGAGATGTATCATCTTCGTTCCATTGCTTAGCGACATGACAAGCTTATGTGGTATGTACATGTGGTGCTGTTGCCGTTCCCATCCGAAAAACTGATGTGGCCGGCGTGAACTGAATAATACCAACCCGTGAATCTCTGGAAGCGAAAATAGGACGGAGGTAGTATGTAACAATGGATTTCGATTGTTGCCGTTCCAATCTCGTATCACATCATCATAGGAAGGCGCTTCTTGTTTGCGTGGTGGTGGAGGTACCAGGATTTGGTTTCACTCTCTACATGAGTTGCAGTATGTTGATAAACTGTTCTGATTTTTTCCAGTCAAGCTTTTTCAGCTTTGATAATCAATATATAAAGAACATAACATATATGGACAATGCGAGGTTGATGTTAGTACTTATATTATACAAAGAAAATATATATATTGACAATGCAGAGGTCGATGCCGGTACTCTTGTAAACATGTACAGTATTTTGATTAGAACTGAGTAACGGTGGATTGGTGGCGTAAAGTTTCGTCTAGTATAGTAACCAACCAATCAAGGCCTGTTTAGATCCAAATTTTGGTGCCAAACTTTGAGCTAAAGTTTGTACTTTGTAATAAATACATCACTGTAGCATTTCGTTTGTATTTATAAAAAATGTCCAAACATTGATTAATTAGGCTCGTTAAGTACAATTAGTTTTTAATTTCATCTACATTTAGTACTCTATGCATGTGTCGATATTTTGATGTGATGAGAATTTTTTTTTACAGTCGAATTTGAAAGCCAAATTTGGGATCAACCAAGAAAATAGTAATTTCTTTGCATTTATTATACCACACAGAAAATATTTTTTTTTTCTTGGGAGAGTGGGAGTGTGGGAGGCGGACCCCGCTTCCACACCGCCGTGGCCATGGCTCCTGCCGGCGGAGGCGATGAGGCAGGTGGGTCCGGCGGGCTGCCCATGCTCCGTGGCGTCGATCGAAGCGCCGCTGCTGATGGTAAGAGAGCCCACGATTTCCCTTCCCTTTTTACACATTTCGTGCAGTTCAGGCGCCGTGGAACACGCGATCCTGTCAGGTTGTGGAGATGGGGGTTCACCGTCGGCGTCGACCTCAGAGGAGGCTTCGGGGCTAGCAGTCCGGTCAAACGGACGAGACGAGCGCGGGGCGGAGCAGCGCCGGACCGGCAGTGGGGCGGGAAAAGGGTGGGGGAGCGAGGGCGCGCACCGGCGCAGACGATATACGGTGGAGGGGGCGGCGATGGCGGACGCGGCGGCCCCGCCGAGGACGAGTGCTGCCTGCGGGAGGAGGAAGAAAGGGTTATGCCCGTTAGATTGGAATCTTATGGCCAGGAAACGTCGCCTGATTCTTTTTCCTGGAAACGGGTCCCAGGTCCCCGCATTTCCGTTTAGCTACACTTCTCTGCTGTTCTTTGCTAGTTGGGTACCTAGTCTGATATCAGATGCATTACCAGGTTTCTAATTTCTTTCATTTCATTTCCCCTCAAGCTGCTTTCTGGGTGAGGGTCGATTGGTGACACAAGCCGTTTGGCCTTCAGGATCTATAATCTGACTGAGTGGTGGAACTTTTAGGAAGAGAGGAATATAATCAAGTGCACTTGAATTATGGCAAATTTACAGGGAGCAGCTGCACTTGAATTATGGCAAATCTCGAGTAAAATCAGCTGTGGGAATTAGTCATAATCAAGCGTGCAAAGTTCCTGAAGGTTCCGCGGTATGACAACTCCAGGAGTTTGCTTGAATCATCGGTTTTGTTGATACATCTTATTGTTTAGTTTTTTTTGAAAAAAATAATTATTTCGTTCCCCTCATTCGTCGATGCTTGTTTTTGTTCAACAGTGATGTGTAATATTCACAGGACCAGATTTTTTTATACATATCACTTGCCTTGCTGTACCTGTGGGGGGCTATCATACTTAAGCTTACTGAATGAAAATGTGTTATTTGTTTTTTGCATGGTAGCAGGTCAGAATCTTGGGGTGGAATCTGGAAGCAGAAAGAGGAAATCAGCAGTTAAGTCTGAAGATTCGATAAGTCTGGTTGGGAATGGAGGTTTGCGTTCCTGAAGACCCACTTCATTCTTTCGCTCTCTTCTTCATGCCATGTTTTTAATATTTGTCACCCATGGGCAGAACATTTGAAGGTGCCATGCGATCATTCTCAGAGTATTCTAAAGGAGATTGAAGACCTGAGGGCTCAACTAGATGAGGATGTGAAAAAGCTTGGATACTGTGAGGCAAATCAGAAGCTGAGAGTTAAGCTGACCATGAAGGTGGAAGAGATGCAGTGCCTGAGGAAGCAGAATGACGAGATGCAGGGAAAAGTAATGGAATGAGGAAGCAAAATGATGAGCTGCAGACCATGAATGATGGCCTGGCGAAGCAGAATAAGGATCTGCAAGCCAAGAATGATGGCTTGGTGAAGGAGAATGAGGAGCTGTGAACCAATATAGACAGTGTGATGAAGCGGAATGGGGTGCTGCAAGCCAAGAATGACAGCCTAACAAAGTGGAATTGGGAGCTGCAAGCAAAGAATGGAGGTCTTACCAAGCAGAATGAGGAACTGCAAGCCAAGAATGATGCCCTGACGAAGCAGAATGAGGAGCTGCAGGCCAAGCATGTCACCTTGGTGAAGCAGAATGAGGAGGTGCAAACCAACAATGACAGCATGAGGAAGAGGAACCGGGAGCTGCAAGCCAAGAATTGTGGCCTAACAAAGCATAATGAGGAGCTGCAAGCCAAGAATGACAGTCTGACGAAGTGGATTGAGGAGCTGGAAGCCAATAATGACGGCCTGGAAGATTTGAACGAAAGTCTTGTGAGGAAAGAGCGTCAAAGGAACAATGAGCTACAGCAAGCCCAAAAAGAGTTGACTGTGGTACTGCTCATTTTATCTGTTTTATATGTTTAGCAATTACCATGCACCTAGCATGTTCTCCATCAGTTGATGTTCATAAAATGCTTTTCATTGATGAAGTGATTATCACGATGCTCAGGTTTTGGAGGAAAAGTCAAATGGGCAGACAGCTATTGAGATCAAAAGAATGGGTGAACTAGACGAGAAGCCATTTCAAAATGCATGCAAGAGAAAATATGGAAATGATGATTACCAGACCAAAGCTGCAGAGCTGATCGCAATTTGGCGGGATGAAATTAAGAAGCCATCGTGGCATCCTTTTATGGTTGTTCAGGTTAATGGCGAGCAGAAGGTATTTATAGCGTGAATAGGCTTGGGAAGAAGGAATTTGAGACTAGGAATGGGGGTCTAGGTGCTGCGGAGGGGGAGAACGGTGAAGGTGAGGTCGAGGTTTATGGGTGGGTTGCAAAAGATGGGGATTACAATGCAGGGAGTGTGGTGGGAAGGTTCTTGAGGAAGCATACCATACTAAAAACAATAGATGAGGTCTCCTACACATTTGTCGCAGGAAGTTGTAGACGACAATGATGCAAAACTGAAGCTCCTACGGTTCGAGTATGGCGATGATGTTTGTGATGCGGTGAAGACCGCGCTGATGGAGATAAACAAGTACAGCCCCAGTGAGCGGTGCTGGAAAATCAGTATCTCGATACTCTTCTGGCTCTGAAGATGGAAGAGAACGGAGGAAGATGAACGAGGGCTTAGTATGTGATATGTGCATGTGCTTGGCTTCCTCTTGTGTGGGATCATCTGACCGCTCACGCGTAGTCGGGTAAACATGCTGCCGGTATACCGCGTAGTTACCGAAATTTAGCTACCTGGTGTTGGTCTGATGATACTTGATCATGTGACCATTTTGGAGTATTCATTTTTTTTTGTAAAATCTATGCAATGGCTTGGAGGTCACTGTCATGGAGCTTTTTAGTAAAGCAGGATGGAACATCTTGAAAAGAATCAAGAGATAGGTGTTCTTTAGCTGATGCCGCAGGTTCTCTGATATTTTCAACTCTGTATCGTGTCGTTTAGACGTTTGAGCGGCTTAAGTGCTGCACGGGCGTTTCAACCCTCGGTTGTAAGCTGTCAAAACTATGATTGCTGAGACCGGATTTATTTCCTCAACGGCTTGTTTCCTACGGTTAATAAGCTCACAATCACTAGCCGTGTAATTATCAAAAAAAGAGAAAAAAATCAGTAGCCGTGTTGTTGATGGTGACGACAAGGCTCACATTGATACTTGTTGCCTTGTTGGTATCTACCACTGCCTGTCGCTTTGTTTAGCAGTAGTCCTGCAACTTTAATATTGTGATGTCATCTGTAGATAATATCAGAGCTAAAGGTACATTCATTTCAGTCTTCAACTATCATCTTGCGTGGTTGAGCCGTTGAGGTATCTCACTTCAATGAATGCATGAGATGTGGTCATGCTTTTAGGCTTTTAGCAGGAGCAAACTCTGATGAGCTTTCAGTTGACTGAACTGTGCCGGCAATACCGCAATAACGTTATGGATACCTGAGTTTAGTCTAGCAGTTTCTTCAAAAAAAAAATCGTCTCCAAATATTTTTTATTGGGAGAGTGGGAGGCGGCCGGAGAGACTCGAGAGAGCTCGCCACCTGCCGTTAGGAAGCGAGGCAATAGAAAAAAAAAACTCCACTCTTCCTCCGCCGTAGCCATGTCCCCCGCCGGCGGAGACGAACGGCCGGGAGAGGGCGGCGGGCCGCGCATGCACCGTGGAGTCAGTCCAATAGCTACTGCTGGTGGTAAGAGAAGCCACGATTCCCCTTTCTTCCACCTAATCGATTTTTTTCTTTTTTTTTTCTCGTGAGGGCGCCTTGAGCCATTGATCTGCATGTACTAGTTCCCAGCAGTTTAGCTTATCTACTGCTTCTCTGCGGCTCTTTGCGGTGGAGTGGCGTAGTTTGATAACTGATCTGTAATGCATTTGGAATACTAAAGCTGGGAGGTTGGGTTAGGGTTGCATACTGTTTCAATTGAAGATCGATTGGAGACTTTTGGCCTTCAGGATTAATAATCTGACTATCTGAGTGGAGGAATTTGTAGCAATAGAGGAGTATAGTTTTTTTTTTGGATCCGAATAGAGGAGTATAGTGAACAATCACACTTGATTAAGGCAAATGTCTAGTGAAATCAACACTGAAAATTAGTCAGAATAGAGCGTGCAATGTTTCCGAAGTAGTTGCTTGGATCATCAGTTTTGTTGGCACATCTTATTGTTTATTATTGTTGGAAAGAAAAACAGTCTGTGCTCAGCCATCTCATTCTCTCATTCCATTTTACTATGTTTGTGCTCAGCAGTGTTATGTGATATTTTCAGGAACAGACTTTGTGATATCTTACTCGCCTTGCTGTAGTTGTGGTGGGGTATCTAGTTTACACTTACTGAAGGGAAATGTTTTTCTTTGTTTTTGCAGCTGCAGCAGGCCAAGATCTTGGGGCAGAATCTGGAAGCAGAAAGAGGAAAGCCATAGTTATGCCCAGAGATTCGGGCAGTCTGGTTGGGAATGGAGGTATGCATTACTGAAAACCCACTTCGATCTTTCACGCTCCTCTTCATGTCATGGCTTTAATGTTCATCACCCATGGGCAGAACATTTGGAGGTGGCGTGCGAGGAGTCTCAGAGGGTTTTAAAGGAGATCGAAGACCTGAGAGCCCAACTAGATGATGATGTGAAAGAGCTTGGATACTGTGAGGCGAATCAGAAGCTGAGAGTTGAGCTGGCTCTGAAAGCAAAAGAGATACAGTGCTTGAGGAAGCATAATGAAGAGATGCAGGCCAAGTATGATGGTATGAGAAAGCCTGGTGAGGATCTGCAAGGCAAGAACGATAGCCTGGTAAAGTGGAACGAGGTACTGCAAACCAGTAAAAGGGTGGTGAATTGGGAGCCGCAAGCCAAAAATGGTGGCCTAACTATGCAGAATGAGGAGTTGAAAGCAAAGAATGACTGCTTGATGCTGCAAAATGTGGAACTGCAAGCCAAGAATGATGGGCTAGCGAAGCATAATGAGGAGCTGCAAGCTAAGAATGTCGGCCTAGTGAAGCAGAACGCGGAGCTGCAAACCATTCGTGATGGTACGAGGAAGCGGAACAGGGACTTGCAAGCCAAGAATGATGGCCTAATTAAGCGGAGTGAGGAGCTGCAAGCCAAGAATGATGGCCTCAGGAAGAGGAATGACATGCTACAACTACAAGACAAGAATGATGGACTCACAAAGCCGATTGAGGAGCTGGAAGCCAAGAATGACGGCCGAAGGAAGCAGAGTGAGGAGCTGCGACCCCAGCTGCTCAAAATTCACTAAAATAGAACAATCAGTTATATTTATGCCATGCATCACATATTTGCAATTGATTCAGTTCCATCAACCCTTAAAATTATAGTTACAAAAACCTTCAAAATTTTGATGCTAGCTATTATAGATCAGTCTGCATCATTGGTTGAGAAAAGTGGCGTCAATAGAAAAACTGAAGATAGTCAAAAGTTAGCTAATATCCATTGAATTGTCCATATTTGTTCATCTGGAGTATGCGAACCATTTTTTTTGTGAACTAGAAATTCATTAATCCGCCCATGTTGTATGCAAATAGCAACCTGGGATTTATAATATGCCTCTACATGAGAAGCATTCTATGAACATCAACTAATAAAGAACACATTAGGTGCAAAGTAATGGCTAAACATGTAACACACAGAAAATGGCATATAACCCTGAAAAGATGAGTAGTGCCACTATCAATTCTCTCTGCGAATCTTGTAGCTCTATGTTCAACATTGTCACTGGGCCCAGCTCTTCTGAAACCTTTTCATGCTCCAACAGTTCAGTCAACTTCTTCGGACTTGAAGGACGGGCTCACTGGATGCACAGATATTGGGACCCAAATCTCCCGGGACATTATTCTGGAGTCTGTTCAGTGCCTCAAGCAAGCAGAGGTATAACCTGTACTAAAGCTCCTGTTGATCTTTTTCTGTTTTGACACGCATTTTGCAGCCAATCCAGCGCCAAGCTGCATCTAACTTGGACGAGATCGGCTGTCTCCAAGCTCAAGTGACCAAATTGGAGACTGCCGTCAACCGACTGTTGGATAACAACCGTACACTCGCGGAGAGCAAGGCAGCTCTCAAGGAGGAGGTTGCTGGTAAGGCTTCTTCGTATATATTATAACTTGCAACGTTTGATGGGCATTTTGATCAGTTTCCTAATCTTCTGTTTGCTGCAGCCTATGCTGCCGACCTGGAACGCTGTCGGAAGAAAAATGAAGCGCTGGAGTCTGAGAAGGCTTCAACTGAAGAGCTTCTCGCCTACTTGGTAGAAGACTCAGATGCGGACCTAGATGATACGGAGCTGAACACAAGAATTTGTGATCTTATGTGTACCAGTCGAAAATCTAAGTCTCACTCGAAAAAACGCAAGGACCGTGAGAGAGACTCTAAAACTAATAAATAAACATGTTTCTCCATAAAAGATTTTTATCGGAAAAAAAGAAGTCTACGGCTTGGCTAAATATCTATCTATCCGTTTGCTGAAACAATCAGAGATGAGATGACAATCTAGATTTTGATTGCTGCAGTCATGGAAACCGGGAAGTTAAGACATGTCAAAGACGAACCTGGACCGACTCTCTGGAGGGACGCACGCCGGCCGGCCCGGCCGGCTGCACGCCGCCGGCGATGCCAGCTGCTATTCAGGATTTGGCGATCGACCGTGGAGACGACAGAAATGGAGGGGAGCGAGAGAGAGAGGGAAGGGAAGAGGCGGCAGTTAAGGGCCCACTGCTGCTTGAGAGCCGAAAAGAGAGGAGGGCAGTGGGCCTCTCAAGCAGGCCGACAGGCGAGATTGGGCTGAGCTGGGCCTTTGCTGCTGGGCCAACGGCGAGGGGCTATGGAAATTCAAGTGGGCCCTATAATGGTCTTAGGCCCAAATGTAAACTCGTGACATATAATATTTTACTAGAAATGACAGGTCAATTTTTTGATCTACTAAAAAACGGAGGAAATAACAACGTATATCTTTGCATTTACTGTAGACAGCTAAAGCATACAAAAACAATTTATTGGGAGAGAGCTCATTGTCACTTTCAGTTTCAGTGCTCACGAGTCAGTCACACCCAGGGCCAGGCGCCTGCCGTTTGGAAGCGAGGCAAGAAGAAAGAAAAGAAAGCCCCCACTTCCTCCGCCCGTCCGCCGTAGCCATGCTCCCCGCCGGCGGAGACGGGTTGGCGGGAGAGGGCGGTGGGCCGCTCATCCGCCGTGGAGTCGATCGAAGTGTTCCTGCTGGTGGTAAGAGAAGCCACGATTTCCCTTTATTCCACCTAATCAATTTTTTTCCTTTTTATTTTTGTTCGCGAGGGCGCCTTGAGCCCTTAATCTGCTAGTAGTACTAGTGCTCTGCAGTCTAGCTTATCTATCTGCTGCTTCTCTGCGGTCGAGCGGCGTGCTTGGATACCTAGTTCGATCTGTACTGCATTTCGGTTCTCTTCATTTCCCCACAAGCTGCGACCTTGGGTAACATGGATCGATTGGAGACTCTTGGCCTTCAGGATTAATAAGCTATACTCTTTCAGTTGAAGATTGATTGGAGATTCTTGGCCTTCGGGATTAATAATCTGACTATCTGAGTGAAGGAATTCGTAGCAATACGGGAGTACAGTGACGTGTTTCAGCTAACAGGGAACAATCGCCCTTGAGTTCAGGCAAATGTCAAGTGAAATCAACGGTGGCGATTAGTCAGAATCAAGTGTGCAATTTTTGTGAAGGCTGACACGATATCTCTAATTGGTTGCTTGGATCATCAGTTTTGTACCTTTGTTGACACATCATATTGTTTAGTTTTATTCTATAAAATAGTTTATGTTCGGCAATCTCATTCTTTCATTCCTTTTACTATTTTTGTTTGTGTTCACCTGTGTTATGTTATATACTCAGGAGCAGACCTTGTCATATGTTAGTCTCATTGCTGTACCTGTGGTGGGGTATCTAGCTTACATTTACTGAAGGGAAATGATTTTTTTTTCAGCTGCAGCAGGTCAGGATCTTGGGGCAGAATCTGGAAGCAGAAAGAGGAAAGCCACAGCTATGTCTGAAGATTCAAGCAGTCTGGTTGGGAATGGAGGTATGCTTTAATGAAAACCCACTCTGATCTTCCGCTCTTCTTCATGCTATGGCTTTAATATTTGTGACCCATGGGCAGAACATTTGGAGGTGGCGTGCGAGGATTCTCGGAGGATTTTAAAGGAAATTGAAGACCTGAGGGCTCAACTAGATGAAGCCACGATTTCCCTTTATTCCACCTAATCAATTTTTTTCCTTTTTATTTTTGTTCGCGAGGGCGCCTTGAGCCCTTAATCTGCTAGTAGTACTAGTGCTCTGCAGTCTAGCTTATCTATCTGCTGCTTCTCTGCGGTCGAGCGGCGTGCTTGGATACCTAGTTCGATCTGTACTGCATTTCGGTTCTCTTCATTTCCCCACAAGCTGCGACCTTGGGTAACATGGATCGATTGGAGACTCTTGGCCTTCAGGATTAATAAGCTATACTCTTTCAGTTGAAGATTGATTGGAGATTCTTGGCCTTCGGGATTAATAATCTGACTATCTGAGTGAAGGAATTCGTAGCAATACGGGAGTACAGTGACGTGTTTCAGCCAACAGGGAACAACTGCCCTTGAGTTCAGGCAAATGCCAAGTGAAATTAACGGTGGCGATTAGTCAGAATCAAGTGTGCAATGTTTCTGAAGTCTGACACGATATCTCTAATTGGTTGCTTGGATCATCAGTTTTGTACTTTTGTTGACACACCTTATTGTTTAGTTTTATTTCATAAAATAGTTTGTGTTCGGCAATCTCATTCTTTCATTCCTTTTACTATTTTTGTTTGTGTTCACCTATGTTATGTTATCTCAGGAGACCTTGTCATATGTTAGTCACATTGCTGTACCTCTGGTGGGGTATCTAGCTTAATTTACTGAAGGGAAATTTTTTTTCAGCTGCAGCAGGTCAGGATCTTGGGACAGAATCTGGAAGCAGAAAGAGGAAAGCCACAGCTATGTCTGAAGGTTCGAGCAGTCTGGTTGGGAATGGAGGTATGCTTTAATGAAAACCCACTCTGATCTTCCGCTCTTCTTCATGCTATGGCTTTAATATTTGTAACCCATGTTCATGCTATGGCTTTAATATTTGTGACCCATGGGCAGAACATTTGGAGGTGGCGTGCGAGGATTCTCGGAGGATTTTAAAGGAAATTGAAGACCTGAGGGCTCAACTAGATGCGGATCTGAAACAGCTTGGATATTGTGAGGCAAATGAGAAGCTGCGAGTTCAGCTGGCTCTAAAAGCGAAAGAGATACGATGCCTAATGAAGCAGAATGAGGAGATGCAGGCCAAGTATGACGGCATGAGGAAGATGAATGAAGAGCTGCAAGACAAGAATGATGGCCTTGTGAAACAGAATGATGAGTTGCAAGCCATGAATGATGGGCTCGTGAAGCAGAAAGAGGTGCTGCAAACCAATAATGATGGCATGATGAAGCAGAATGGAGAGCTGCAAGCCAAGAATGGCAGGGTAACTATGCAAAATGAGGAGTTGCAAGCAAAGAATGATGGCCTGATGAAGCAGAATGAGGAGCTGCGATCCAAGAATGATGACCTCGTGAAGCATAACGAGGAGCTGCAAGACAAGAATGGTGGCCTTGTGAAGCATAATGAGGAGTTGCAAGCCAAGAATGATAGCCTGGTGATGCAGAACAAGGTGCTGCAAACCAATAATGATGGCATGGTGAAGGAGAATAGGGAGCTGCAAGCCAAGAATGTCAGGATAACTATGCAAAATGAGGAGTCGCAAGCAAAGAATGATGGCCTGATGAAGCAGAATGAGGAGCTGCAATCCAAGAATGATGGCCTAGTGAAGCATAATGAGGAACTGCAAGCCAAGAATGTTGGCCTAGTGAAGCAGAATGCGGAGCTGCAAACCAGTAGTGATGGCATGAGGAAGCGGAATGGGGAACTTCAAAGCAAGAATGACGACCTAACGAAGCAGAATGAGGAGCTGCAAGCCAAAAATGATGGCCTGAGCAAGCAGAACGATGAGCTGCAAGCCAATAATGCTGGCCTCGCGAAGCCGAATGAGGCGCTACAGGCCAACAATGCTGACTTAGTGAAGCAGAATGAGGAGCTGCAAACTGATAATGGCGGCATGAGGAAGCAAAGTGTGGAGCTGCAAACCAAGAATGACAGACTAACAAATTGGATCAAGGTGCTGGAAGACAAGATTGATGACTTGACGAAGCAGAACAAGGAGCTGCAAGCCAAGAATGATGGCCTGAGGAAGCGAAATGAGAAGCTACAAGCCACGAATGACAGCCGCATGAAGTGGATTGAGGAGATGGAAGCCATCTATGATGGTCAAAGGAAGCGGGGTGGGTTGATGCAAGACAAGAGTGATGGCCTAACGAAGCATAACAAGGAGCTGCAAGCCAAGAATGATAGCCTGAGGAAACAGAATGAGAAGCTACAAGCCACGAATGACAGACTCATGAAGTGGATTGAGGAGCTGGAAGCCAACAATGACAACCAAAGGAACCGGAGTGAGGAGCTGCAAGCCAAGAATGACAGCCTGATGAAACTGAATGAGGATATGCAAGCGAAGAATGGCAGCCTAATGAAGCGTGGCGAGGAGCTGCAGGCTGAGAATGACGGACTAAGGAAGTGGAATGAGGAGCTGCAGGCAAAGAACGATGGGCTGACGAACCAGAATGAGGAGTTGCAGTCCAATAATGACAGCATGAGGAAGTTGAATAAGGAGCTGCAAATCAAGAATGATCGTCTCCACAAGAATGTAAGCTTCCACTTTAAATTATTTTAAATGAAAGGCAGGAGCTCTGCTATTCCCTTAAGAAGAATTGAACCACAACACTAGACCTCCTATGTTTATTACTCTTATACAACAGATGTTGGGTCTGTACTGCTTCCTACCTTCCAACGGAAACCTGGGCCAACCAAAATGAAATCATGGTTCATTAGAAGTTTGTGAGTGTTTAATAAGTTGTGGTAGTAAAGTAGAAATGTCTAATTTGTGGTAACTTTTCTTGTTATCAATAAGATTATGGAGATTCTGGAAAATGAGATTGACACTAAGAGAAAGCACTTGCTGCAATTTGAGGAGGGCAAGAGGATGCTACATAAGTCATCTGTGGAAGGTATACAATCTTTTTGCATGCCCCTTTTCGTATGCATGGTGATGCGAAACTGCTCAAAATTCACTAAAATAGAGTAAATCATCAGTTATATTTATGCCATGTACTACATATTTGCAACCGCTCCAGTTCCATCAATCTTTGACATTATTGATGCTGAAAATTTTAACATAAAAATTGTGGGTTATTTTCTTTATTTCTCGTATATGATTAGTAAGGTTTAACCTTTTGAAGTAGTGCCAAATTATATTGGATTGGTGTAGCACTAATTTATGTGAGCAAGTTGGTTTTAAGCATAAGTAGCCTAATTTTCATGGTTTAGCCTTATTTGCTTTGGGTTGTGCAACAATGACATTATGAGAAAGTTTGTTTTTCCCACTTTCAATTAAACTCAAGCTCCAGGTTGGTTTATGCAGCATTGGCTGAGAAAATTGGTGTCGATAGAAAAGCTGAAGATAAGTCAGAAGTAAGCTAACTGTCCATTGAAGTGTCCATATTTATTAATCTGGAGTATGTGATAAGTTTTCTTTCAGAAACAAGAAAATCCATTAACCTGCCCAATTTTTTTTGAAGCAGCAACTTGAGGTGGAAGCAGCGAAATTGGATTCAACAATTCATGGCAAGACAGAGAAGTCGAGTGAGCTGTTGAAACATGAAATTTTTTCAGAAGAGTTGGGCTCAGAGACAATAGATACCCGGAGGGAATCCATAGTGGGACTACTCATGGAATTACTACGAAGATCGAGACAATATGTGGTACTACTCATCAAATTGTTTCAGTGTTATATGCTTAGCAATTACTTTGCACCTGATGAGTTGTTTATTAATTGATGTTCATGGAATGCTTCTCTTCAATTCTCAGGGCTTGAAGGATGGGATCAATGGATGCACAGATAATGGGACCAAAATCTCCTGGGACATTATTTTGGAGTCTATCCAGCACCTCAAGCAAGCAGAGGTATGACCTGTAGTAAAGTTATTGATCATTTTCTTTGTCTTACATGCGTTTAATTTGCAGCCAACCCTTCACCGAGCTGCATCTAGCTTTGAGGAGATCGACCGCCTCCAATCTCAAGTGACCAAACTTAAAGCTACCATCAACCAATTGATGGCTAACAACTGTACACTCACAGAAGAGGTTGCTGGTAAGGTTTTCTTGTATATATGATGTGTATAGACTTCGATGGACTTTCCGACTATTTTCCTGACCTTCTGTTTGCTGCAGCCTATGCTGCCGACCTGGAACACACTCGGAAGAAAAATAAAGAGCTGGAGTTGGAGAAGGCTTCAGCAGAACAGCTGATGGCTATGATGCAGCAGTTACTCCCTCCCATCTTGGAGGAGTTTGACGTGAAGATACCCTCCCTGGAGGGGTTGACTACCTTGGAAGCGCGCACTCTAAGCTTGGATGAAATTGCTACCAAGCTCAAGGAGCTCCCGGAAGTCATTCGGAACCAGGAACTGGAACTGTTGAAGGAGGCGGCCACTTTCTGCGGGAGTCATGTGTTGGCCATCCTCAAGAGTCAGCTTCCCGACTTGGACCTCTCTGTACTCAACAGGGTTCAAAGGATCGGAGAAAGAAGCCAGAAGAGCTCGTCGTGTCCCTTCGGTGCCTAGTTGAGCCTGTGTCTCGCACGGATGGAGTACGATGGTCCGAACATTTGCATGTATCTATAAATAAACTAATAACTTAATTAGGACGTGTCTTATATTAGGTTTTTTTTTGAGAAATATTGGGTTGAATGGTGTTTATTGAATGTCTGCATGGACAATTGGCACCTGGGCCATATGATAGGGGGTAGTTTTGCATCAGCTAATACAAGCTGACCCATGCAATGCAATCAACCAAAATACATACTATTCTAGATTATATGCATCAACCTATAAGTTTCTCATGGGAGCAACCAAAAACACTTCTTAAGTGTTGCCTTGTACATATTCTTTGTGTTTGGAACAAACTTTGCAGTACTCAAGTATTGCATGATATTTCCTTGTCTATGAATTTGATTTGCTGCAACAAGTGCTAGCAAAAACAACTCATGCAATAATGTCAGGGAAACATTATTGAACAGGAAATGAAGCATGAAGTAGCAAAATTAGATGCTGAAATAGACGGCAAGATGTATAAGCTGAGTGAAATGTTTGGAAGAAACCTTTTCTCACGAGTTGATCTCATCAGCGCTGGCAAAATACATTGAAATTAAACCAACATGGAATTACAGGATGCTCAAAAAGAGTTGATACAGGTGGGTGCTCCTCAGTCCTCATCACTCGGAGTGTTGAGCGCTTTATTTGCAGTTATATTTATGCCATGTACTACATATTTGCAACCGCTCCAGTTCCATCAATCTTTGACATTATTGATGGTGAAAATTTTAATATAACAATTGTGGGTTATTTTCTTTATTTATCGCATATGATTAGTAAGGTTTAACCTTTTGAAGTATTGCCAAATTATATTGGTTTGGTGTAACACTTGTTTATGAGAACAAGTTGGTTTTAAGCATAAGTAGCCTAATTTTCATGGTTTAGCCTTATTTGCTTTGGGTTGTGCACCAATGACATTATGAGAGAAGTTTGTTTTTCCCACTTTCAATTAAACTCAAGCTCCAGGTTGATTTATGCAGCATTGGCTGAGAAAATTGGTGTCGATAGAAAAGCTGAAGATAAGTCAGAAGTAAGCTAACTGTCCATTGAAGTGTCCATATTTATTCATCTGGAGTAAACAAGAAAATCCATTAACCTGCCCAATTTTTTATGAAGCAGCAACTTGAGGTGGAAGCAGC
>OAMR01000050.1:14697-24922 GCA_900205405.1 Echinochloa crus-galli | reverse complement strand
ATCAAATTGTTTCAGTGTTATATGCTTAGCAATTACTTTGCACCTGATGAGTTGTTTATTAATTGATGTTCATGGAATGCTTCTCTTCAATTCTCAGGGCTTGAAGGATGGGATCAATGGATACACAGATAATGGGACCAAAATCTCCTGGGACATTATTTTGGAGTCTATCCAGCACCTCAAGCAAGCAGAGGTATGACCTGTAGTAAAGTTATCGATCATTTTCTTTGTCTTACACGCGTTTAATTAATTTGCAGCCAACCCTTCACCGAGCTGCATCTAGCTTTGAGGAGATCGACCGCCTCCAATCTCAAGTGACCAAACTGAAAGCTACCATCAACCAACTGATGGCTAACAACTGTACACTCACAGAAGAGGTTGCTGGTAAGGTTTTGTTGTATATATGATGTGTATAGACTTCGATGGACTTTCCGACTATTTTCCTGACCTTCTGTTTGCTGCAGCCTATGCTGCCGACCTGGAACACACTCGGAAGAAAAATAAAGAGCTGGAGTTGGAGAAGGCTTCAGCAGAACAGCTGATGGCTATGATGCAGCAGTTACTCCCTCCCATCTTGGAGGAGTTTGACGTGAAGATACCCTCCCTGGAGGGGTTGACTACCTTGGAAGCGCGCACTCTAAGCTTGGATGAAATTGCTACCAAGCTCAAGGAGCTCCCGGAAGTCATTCGGAACCAGGAACTGGAACTGTTGAAGGAGGCGGCCACTTTATGCGGGAGTCATGTGTTGGCCATCCTCAAGAGTCAGCTTCCCGACTTGGACCTCTCTGTACTCAACCAGGGGTTCAAAGGATCGGAGAAAGAAGCAGAAGAGCTCGTCGTGTCCCTTCGGTGCCTAGTTGAGCCTGTGTCTCGCACGATGGAGTACGATGGTCCGAACATTTGCATGTATCTATAAATAAACTAATAACTTAATTAGGACGTGTCTTATATTAGGTTTTTTTTTGAGAAATATTGGGTTGAATGGTGTTTATTGAATGTCTGCATGGACAATTGGCACCTGGGCCATATGATAGGGGGTAGTTTTGCATCAGCTAATACAAGCTGACCCATGCAATGCAATCAACCAAAATACATACTATTCTAGATTATATGCATCAACCTATAAGTTTCTCATGGGAGCAACCAAAAACACTTCTTAAGTGTTGCCTTGTACATATTCTTTGTGTTTGGAACAAACTTTGCAGTACTCAAGTATTGCATGATATTTCCTTGTCTATGAATTTGATTTGCTGCAACAAGTGCTAGCAAAAACAACTCATGCAATAATGTCAGGGAAACATTATTGAACAGGAAATGAAGCATGAAGTAGCAAAATTAGATGCTGAAATAGACGGCAAGATGTATAAGCTGAGTGAAATGTTTGGAAGAAACCTTTTCTCACGAGTTGATCTCATCAGCGCTGGCAAAATACATTGAAATTAAACCAACATGGAATTACAGGATGCTCAAAAAGAGTTGATACAGGTGGGTGCTCCTCAGTCCTCATCACTCGGAGTGTTGAGCGCTTTATTTGCACATGTTGTCTCGATCTTCTTAGTAAGTTTTTTTTTCTCCATAGCATTAATCATAAAATTAACGGAGCAGTTTTTTTTGAGTTAATGTCCTTAAAGCACGCAGCTCCAGATAAAGATGATGGGAGTATGGGACAACACTGATGAAATACCTTTCGGAGATGCTTGCCGGAGGAAGACAGGAAGTATGGCAATGGCGATAAATAAGCTCGATCAAGGTCAGAGCAGCAATGCTGATCTCTGATTGGCAGGACCAAGTGAGGAATACATCTTGGCACCCTTCCAGGATCGTCGACGCCGATGACAAAACTAAGGTATACGTATACGCACAAAGAATTATAACTGTAAACGCAGAGTTGAGTTTGTCGAGCAGCAATCTAACCACTAACCAGTGTCGTCATCGTCGATCTGTGGATGACGCGTGACCGAGATGAACGAGCACAACGCCAGCGGAGGTTAATTACCTGCGCGCGCGAGCTCTGGAAGTACCTGGGCGACGGTGAAGGAGGCTCCGAGCGAGGGAGGTCGATCGTCAGGCAGCTCAAGCCAAAGAAATGACGGCTGAGCTTATTTCCAATGTGTGGATTGCATACAGCAGCTACTATACATATATACAAGGTTCTGAACTGAGTTGTTATGGCTGGTTCATGGAAGCTCTACGTACTATAGACGATCAATTCCTATGGGAACCTTTGAAAATGTTATTAAATAAAGTACACCGCTGTTTTAATTTATCCCTATTTTTTGTTAAATAAAGTTCAATGTGTGTAGGCAAGTAGTACTGTCTATATAGGAGGAACATTAATTATAAACAAAGGACAATTTGAATTTGGAAAAATATATGTTATGTGGGTGGAAGTTTAACTCAAGCAGTAAATGTTATGATGACACGAGGATGATGTGCCACTGACTTAGTCCTTATTACTATATGTTTATAATGTCGGCTCTTCTTATATTGCATGAGAGAATTAACATTCCCTCCTCAAAAGATTATATTTAAAACAACAATTATGCATGTCTAGATAAACATTGGATAACCATATACAAAACAAGATTTTATGGTATTAATAACTGGAGTTTTACTTCAGAAGTTTAGGGGAAAATAACCAGCTCTAATCAGACAAGCAGAATTGTACTTGAAACAGGCGTATGTTGTGTCAAAGATTGGGTGTGCTTACAGAACGAAGTTACGGACTACTTCCTCTGGTTATAAATGAGATACTTATAGTTTGCAAGTAATTGTCCATAAACCTAAAATTTACATAATACGCCTGATTATTAAGCCACAAAGAAACCACAATCATCACTCAAGATTCTCTATACATACAAATGAACATATAAAGATACGAATGCACAAAAGATATATACCTAGGTGTAGATTCTCTATACATATGTTTTAACACTAGCCACAGCTATTTTTTTTAGAAATTATGTTGACGTTATGAAACAACAAAAGAAGTAGTGTTTTATTTTATTGTAACAAGAATATGTTGCAATTAATTATTAAATCAATATTAGTAAAAGTTATTTCTTTTTGAGTGAGGGGAGTATAGCGTTCCCATCAGCAGGCTCCCACGGTCCCACCCAATGCACTTGAACAGCATTAAAGTCAGAGGAAGGCAAAGAAGTGAAAGCATGACTCTTTACAGAGAAGAAGTGGCGGCAGTCAGTACGTACGTAGTTGGTGGGAGGAGCCCTGATATATGATCTTATCTTTTATGCATTGGCATTACAGATACTACCAAGTTGCTGTCCTGTTGACACTGCATGCATGGCAGCGTCCGTGTTCTTGGATTGTATATGGCTGTGGAATCTGCGGGTGCTTTTTAGATAGATCTGTTACAGGTCTGTTTGTGATTATATCTCAGCTAACGCCAGACATCACCAGTACTTAGCAATCTGGACTTGTATATGCTAACCTTCTTTAAAGTTCCAAACGAGCTTCTTAAAAAATTAGATTTCTATAGGTCATGCTTCTTCTGGCGGCAAGGCGACGAGAATAAGAAGGGGGTGTTTGTTTCAGCTTATTTCCGATTTTTAAGGCTCGTTTATGAAGAATCTAAAAGTTAGATGACTCCCATAATCCAGTATAGATTCTCGATTATGGATTATGGGAGTCATCTGACTCTAGATTCTCGATTGTGGATTATGTGAGTCATCTGACTTTTAGATTCTTCATAAGCGAGCATTCAAAATTAGCCATAAGCTGAAACAAACACCCCCGAAGTATAGATTGGCATGATGACCAATTTTGTGTAGTCCTAAGGATCAAGCTAGGGAGACTTGATATTTTGGATCTCGATACTCAGAATAAATATTTACTAAACAAATGGCTATTTAAACTCACCAACGAAGATGGGCTATGGCTAGGGGTGGGAATGAATCATGACCCTTATGCCTTCTTCACAATCCAACTTGGCCCTAGTTAATATTAACTCAAAAGCCAGTAGTATTTTGACCCGACACTAATTGTGCCCGATTCTTAAAATTTCTAGTACAAAATATAGGGCCCTTTAATACCCTTATGGCAACAAGTATTTAGCCAATCAAACGGTTACACAAGTCAAAAGAAAACCAGGAAACTCCCAATTCCTAGCAATAGGACGGTTCAGATTAAATGATGGCAATCAGATTCATTTTTGGGAAGATATATGGTTAGGAAATACAAAATTAAAGGACCAGTACCCCAACCTTTACAATATAGTAAGAAACAAACACCATGCAGTAGCTGAGGTGCTAAATTTTATGCCGCTAAATGTTTCTTTCCGCCGATCTTTGATAGGTGCAAAATTGGTAGCATGGAACGAGTTAGTTCAGAGAGTATCAAATATACATTTAACGAGTGAACCTTATGTTTTTATATTTAGGCATGGAACATTCATGGTTCAGTCAATGTATAACCACATTAAATTAGAACCATAATGCCTTAAAATAGAGCTTTGTGGAAGCTAAAAATACCATTGATAATTAAAATATTCCTTTGGTTTCTAAAGAAAAGAGTAGTTCTCACTAAAGATAATCTAGTAAGAAGAAATTGGAAAGGAAATGAAAAATCTTGTTTTTGTGGATGCAATGAAACTATACAACACCTCTTCTTTGACTGTTCTATAGCTATATTTATTTGGTGACCAGTGGAGATTTCGGTTGGTCTCATGGCACCATGCAATACTCAACATATGTTCGACCAATGGTTAAATGGTCTAGGAAGGAAAGGGAAGGAAAAACGTCCGGTCGCTGCAGACATCATGTGCTGGGCCATGTGGTTAAGTCGAAATGATGCAATTTTTAATAACTTATGTATGCACTTTCTATTGCAGGTACTTTTCAGAGGCACTCACTGGATGGGAACACGAGCGATTCTCCAAAAGGAGGAAGAAAGAAGCTCTACAAAAATGGCATGCCGTCAATTGGAGACGATGGCCACATGAAGATCTTTGCCAGGCACGAGTGGAAGTTTAGCATTAGATTAGGCTATTAAGTTATGATTTGCCTTCTCTTTATTTGCCAGCTTGTATGCTGTGATGTGTGGGTGTGCTATGGGAGACTGAGTCTGATATAACAAAACTTGTAATAATATGGCCTAATGCAATGCAGCTTTGTTTGCAGCAGCCATAATTTTTTTTATTTGCTTGATGAAATAAAACTCGCTTTATCTAAAAAAAATCCAGTTGATCAGTTGTTGGTGATGTTGGATACTAAAAGTAGAAGAATATAAAATTAAAGCTTGAATCCAATATGAGTGCCATGCACTGAAGCTTACAAGCTTATCTGCTTTTCCTAAAAAAAAAGTTTATCTGCTCATGTTACAAGTCCTTTTATGTATAAGCTCTTATATATTAATATATGTGCCCAACCTCTGCTTTTAATCTATGTGGTTTACATGCTAGTATGCTACAACGTTCTAGCACTAGAATGGATCAGACAGAGCTAATACTTGGGCATCAACATCTTTACCGCCAATTTTATCTTGTTTTGTGATTGACCAACTGTATCACACCATGATCAACTTGCTTCAGCTGATAACATAAGACCGCACCTACTTAAGTATGCATGCATGCATTTTGCACTTTTCAGATGCATTTTGTTTCTGTCACCTTGTTGAGTAAGCTTCACTCCATTAGGCTTGTGTCCGGGTATCTAATACCTGCAGATTGCATAAGTATTCCTGAGGGCACAACAAACATCAAGCACTGGTGGACAACTACTCTCAATATTCAGGGGGGAGAACCTGAAGAATTCAGGGTGCAAGTGGTTATATACATGGCTTGGAATTTATGGAAAGAAAGATGCAGGCGGGTGTTTGACAACAAAGCCTGTACACTAGATCGAACAACTGATTGGTTGTATCTACCATGACATTGGAGCAATGCGGAAGGCATATGAAGATTTGTTGTAATCAAACCTTGTTAGTGTTGTGTTTTATTCTTTTTCTCTTTTTTTTCTGTTAGTTAGCTGTTCAAAAAAGTCTTGTAAATATTGTTTTTCTCTCTTCTATAATGAAAAGGCAGAGCACCTGCCAAGTGCCCTAAAAAAAGGTATTCCTGCAGATGCCTGTTGGACTCTTGGGAGAGAATCAGGATGTAGAAAGAGAGAAGCAGCAGTGATGTGTACCGAGTTTGATGACTTGATGGGGAATGAAGTAAAAGCCACTTTGTGAAAGCGTGAACACAGAGAGAAGAATGCACGCGATAAACTTTTCTCTTCTCATTGATCAGTAGATAATACACGTACATCCTGAGTGTTGACGCGAAAACGCGCCAACACACTCAAAGATCGATCAAACGCGCAGCACGGCCGTCACAACGGCCAACTCCTGACTTTCCGGGGCAAACCGGTCAGACCGGTTTACAGAACCGGTCAGACCGCTTCTGGTCGGGAGGTCGTGAAGACCTATAAACTCAAGCTCGGGAGGGACCCCGTCGGAGCTCGAGCTAATCTAGGGTTGCTCTAGGGTCGGCAGGCCACCTAGAACGTCTGACTGGTTTGTCTCTGTTGATTCTTCTGCTCCATTAATTACAATAAGTAATTCAACCGATTTTCCATCGGCTTTAATGTAGCAGGAACAAAACCATCCTTGGTGCAACTGATCAGCTCATAGTCGGTCAAATCCATGCCCGACAAACATTGGACCTTCTCATTTGCACTAAGAGAATCGGAATCGGCCGTTGCAACAAAGGAAGAATTGTCACCAAGGACAATCTCAACTTCGTCGCCGATCCACTGAATGAGATATTGATGCAAGGTAGATGGAATACATTTATTTGCATGAATCCAATCTCGACCAAGGATTAAACTGAAGTTACATGAGAATCCAAGCCATCCGATTTAACTACAATATCATCAATATATACTTCCACAATAACACCAAGTAAATCATGAAAGATTAAATTCATAGCCCTTTGATAAGTTGCACCGGCATTTTTTAATCCAAAGGTCATAACTACCCACTCAAATAAACCAATAAATCCCGGACATTGAAAGGCCGTTTTGTGCATATCCTCTTCGGCCATGAAGATTTGATTATATCCGGCATTACCATCAAGAAAACTAACAACACGATGTCCAGAAGCTTCATTGATTAAGACATCGGCTATAGGCATAGGATACGAATCTTTGGGAGTGGCTTTATTAAGATCTTTAGTAAAATAATCCGTAGCAACCAATATGAAACGATGCCCTTTTGATGATGGAGGATTAATTTGTCCAATAAAATCCAATCCCCAACCTCGGAACGGCCATGGCTTAATAATAGGATGCATCAACGCAGCAGGAACAAATTGCAAATTACCAAACTTCTGACATTCCTCACATCCTTTGTAATACTTAAAACAATCTGTCGTCATAGTAGGCCAATAAAAACCGGCTCGTCTAAGTAACCACTTCATCTTTGGAGCCGATTGATGTGTACCACAAATACCTTCATGAACCTCAGCCATGGCAACCTTGGCCTGATCCGAGTCAAGACATTTTAACAACAAGTCTTCGGCGTTTCGACGATAAAGTTCATCGCCAAGTAAAATATATTTAAATGATATTCGCCGAATATTTTTATCTGCACCACGACCAGGATCTTTCAAATAAGTAATAATAGGCACTCTCCAATCCTGATCTTTAACTTTGGATTGATTAGCATTATCCAAAGTACTTTTGCTTCTGTCAGGGGACAAACCGGTCTGACCGCTTTCAGAACCGGTCAGACCGGTTCTGGCAGTACAACCGGTCTGACCGGTTTCTGAAACCGGTGTGACCGGTTCGTCCAGAACCAGAACCTCGGCTTTTGTTCGCATCGGTTTTTGGAGATAGAAATATTTCTTTGCAACCACATAACCAGATGCTTTCTGAGCCAGAGTATTTGCTTTACCATTATCTTCTCTCGGAATATGTCTTATAGTGAATTCATCAAAAGAAGCAATGATATCGAGACATCTATCAAGATATGCATTTAATGAACCGTTATAACATTGGCATACCTTTGATACTTGATGTACCACCAGGAGCGAATCACCAAAAGCTTCAACATGTTTTACTCCCATGTCTTGCAAAAATTCCAAGCCAAATAGAAGAGCTTCATATTCAACTTGATTATTGGTTCGCTTTTCTTCCAATCGGTTTGAAAACTCAAAAACGGCGCCACTTGGAGAAATCAAAACAGCACCAATTCCTTGCCCATCATTGCAAACCGATCCATCAAAGTATAGCTTCCATGGTGTACAAGTAACATAGCCGACGTCGATTTCACAAGTATCATTAATCCGATGTTCAACAATAAAATCGGCTACAATTTGACCTCTCATTGATTTCAAAGGTTCACAAGTCAAATCATACTCAACCAAAGCATAAGCCCACTTGCCGACTCTTCCACTAGATATCGGCTTTTGCAACATATGTTTAATCACATCGGTTTGACACAACACGATGCAAGTACTAGATAGTAGATAATGCCGCAATTGAGTACAAGCATGATACAAGGATAAACATAGCTTCTCAATGAAAGTATACCTTGTTTCTGCATCGATGAGCCGTCGGCTTACATAAGCAATCACATACTCCTTATCGCCGATTTCTTGAGTCAAAACAGCTCCAATAGTTCTATCTTCAGCCGCCACATAAAGTCTGAATGGAACTCCTCGCTTAGGCGCCCTAAGCACCGGTGGTGAAGACAAGTACTCTTTGATTTTATCAAAAGCTTCTTGCTGTTTTGCCCCCCAAGTAAAATCGGCTTCATTCTTTAGCCGAAGTAAAGGAGTAAAAGCATCAACCTTTCCAGACAAGTTAATTATAAATCTTCTCAAGAAATTTACCTTGCCTAGAAACTTTTGCAAGTCCTTCTTGCAAGTAGGAGCTTCGACTTTCTTCATAGCTTCAATTCTCTTGGGATCAACTTCTATGTCGTTCTCATGAATAACAAACCCAAGAAACTTCCCAGCCGAAACACCAAAAGCACATTTGAGTGGATTCATCTTCAAGCCATACCGTCGCATCCTCTCAAGAGCAAGTTTTAAATCGGCTAAATGAGAATCCAAGCCATCCGATTTAACTACAATATCATCAATATATACTTCCACAATAACACCAAGTAAATCATGAAAGATTAAATTCATAGCTCTTTGATAAGTTGCACCGGCATTCTTTAATCCAAAGGTCATAACCACCCACTCAAATAAACCAATAAATCCCGGACATTGAAAGGCCGTTTTGTGCATATCCTCTTCGGCCATGAAGATTTGATTATATCCGGCATTACCATCAAGAAAACTAACAACACGATGTCCAGAAGCTTCATTGATTAAGACATCGGCTATAGGCATAGGATATGAATCTTTTGGAGTGGCTTTATTAAGATCTCTAAAATCAATGCAAACTCTAAGTTTTCCCGAATCTTTCTTTTCAACGGGAACAATATTAGAAATCCACTCCGCATAACGACAAGTCCGAATAAAACCAGCATCTAGCAAACGATTAACTTCTTCTTTTATTCGGTCATAAATAGCGGGATTAAAACGTCTATCCGATTGTTTAAAAGGTCTAAAACCGGCTTTTATTGGTAAACGATGCTCAACTAAGTCACGACTTAAACCAGGCATCTCACGGTACTCCCAAGCAAAACAATCGACATACTCTTTCAACAAATTTATTAATTCGGCTTTAAACGTAGCCGATAAACTCTGGGTTGCCATGGCTTAATAATAGGATGCATCAATGCAGCAGGAACAAGTTGCAAATTTCCAAATTTCTGACATTCCTCACATCCTTTGTAATATTTGAAACAATCTGCCATCATAGTAGGCCAATAGAAACCGGCTCGTCTAAGTAACCACTTCATCTTTGGAGCCGATTGATGTGTACCACAAATACCTTCATGGACCTCACCCATGGCAACTTTGGCCTGATCCGAATTAAGACATTTCAACAGCAAATCTTCGGCGTTTTGACGATAGAGTTCATCGTCAAGCAAAACGTATTTAACTGATGTTCGCCGAATATTTCTTTCTGCACCACGACCAGGATCTCTCAAATAAGTAATAATAGGCACCCTCCAATCCTGATCTTCAACTTTAGATTGATTAGCATCATCCAAAGGATTTTTACTTCTGTCAGGGGACAAAGCGGTCAGACCGGTTTCAGAACCGGTCAGACCGGTTCTGGCAGTCAGACCGGAGATGTGTATAAGAGACAGTCTCCAAGCCATCCAG
>OAMR01000172.1:2308971-2328577 GCA_900205405.1 Echinochloa crus-galli | reverse complement strand
TTACAGTGTCCAATAGGTGATCAAATCCACGTCCATGGCGTCGTGGTGGTACAGCTCATATATATCCTTAAACCTTAGCCAGACCGAATCCTCTTATAAATTACTAGAAAATCTTATAAATTACTAGAAAATCTTATAAATTACTAGAAAATCTTATAAATTACTAGAAAATCTTATAAATTACTAGAAAATCTTATAAATTACTAGAAAATCTTATAAATTACTAGAAAATCTTATAAATTACTAGAAAATCTTATAAATTACTAGAAAATCTTATAAATTACTAGAAAATCTTATAAATTACTAGAAAATCTTATAAATTACTAGAAAATCTTATAAATTACTAGAAAATCTTATAAATTACTAGAAAATCTTATAAATTACTAGAAAATCTTATAAATTACTAGAAAATCTTATAAATTACTAGAAAATCTTATAAATTACTAGAAAATCTTATAAATTACTAGAAAATCTTATAAATTACTAGAAAATCTTATAAATTACTAGAAAATCTTATAAATTACTAGAAAATCTTATAAATTACTAGAAAATCTTATAAATTACTAGAAAATCTTATAAATTACTAGAAAATCTTATAAATTACTAGAAAATCTTATAAATTACTAGAAAATCTTATAAATTACTAGAAAATCTTATAAATTACTAGAAAATCTTATAAATTACTAGAAAATCTTATAAATTACTAGAAAATCTTATAAATTACTAGAAAATCTTATAAATTACTAGAAAATCTTATAAATTACTAGAAAATCTTATAAATTACTAGAAAATCTTATAAATTACTAGAAAATCTTATAAATTACTAGAAAATCTTATAAATTACTAGAAAATCTTATAAATTACTAGAAAATCTTATAAATTACTAGAAAATCTTATAAATTACTAGAAAATCTTATAAATTACTAGAAAATCTTATAAATTACTAGAAAATCTTATAAATTACTAGAAAATCTTATAAATTACTAGAAAATCTTATAAATTACTAGAAAATCTTATAAATTACTAGAAAATCTTATAAATTACTAGAAAATCTTATAAATTACTAGAAAATCTTATAAATTACTAGAAAATCTTATAAATTACTAGAAAATCTTATAAATTACTAGAAAATCTTATAAATTACTAGAAAATCTTATAAATTACTAGAAAATCTTATAAATTACTAGAAAATCTTATAAATTACTAGAAAATCTTATAAATTACTAGAAAATCTTATAAATTACTAGAAAATCTTATAAATTACTAGAAAATCTTATAAATTACTAGAAAATCTTATAAATTACTAGAAAATCTTATAAATTACTAGAAAATCTTATAAATTACTAGAAAATCTTATAAATTACTAGAAAATCTTATAAATTACTAGAAAATCTTATAAATTACTAGAAAATCTTATAAATTACTAGAAAATCTTATAAATTACTAGAAAATCTTATAAATTACTAGAAAATCTTATAAATTACTAGAAAATCTTATAAATTACTAGAAAATCTTATAAATTACTAGAAAATCTTATAAATTACTAGAAAATCTTATAAATTACTAGAAAATCTTATAAATTACTAGAAAATCTTATAAATTACTAGAAAATCTTATAAATTACTAGAAAATCTTATAAATTACTAGAAAATCTTATAAATTACTAGAAAATCTTATAAATTACTAGAAAATCTTATAAATTACTAGAAAATCTTATAAATTACTAGAAAATCTTATAAATTACTAGAAAATCTTATAAATTACTAGAAAATCTTATAAATTACTAGAAAATCTTATAAATTACTAGAAAATCTTATAAATTACTAGAAAATCTTATAAATTACTAGAAAATCTTATAAATTACTAGAAAATCTTATAAATTACTAGAAAATCTTATAAATTACTAGAAAATCTTATAAATTACTAGAAAATCTTATAAATTACTAGAAAATCTTATAAATTACTAGAAAATCTTATAAATTACTAGAAAATCTTATAAATTACTAGAAAATCTTATAAATTACTAGAAAATCTTATAAATTACTAGAAAATCTTATAAATTACTAGAAAATCTTATAAATTACTAGAAAATCTTATAAATTACTAGAAAATCTTATAAATTACTAGAAAATCTTATAAATTACTAGAAAATCTTATAAATTACTAGAAAATCTTATAAATTACTAGAAAATCTTATAAATTACTAGAAAATCTTATAAATTACTAGAAAATCTTATAAATTACTAGAAAATCTTATAAATTACTAGAAAATCTTATAAATTACTAGAAAATCTTATAAATTACTAGAAAATCTTATAAATTACTAGAAAATCTTATAAATTACTAGAAAATCTTATAAATTACTAGAAAATCTTATAAATTACTAGAAAATCTTATAAATTACTAGAAAATCTTATAAATTACTAGAAAATCTTATAAATTACTAGAAAATCTTATAAATTACTAGAAAATCTTATAAATTACTAGAAAATCTTATAAATTACTAGAAAATCTTATAAATTACTAGAAAATCTTATAAATTACTAGAAAATCTTATAAATTACTAGAAAATCAATATAAAATGCTAGAAAATCAATATAAAATGCTAGAAAATCAATATAAAATGCTAGAAAATCAATATAAAATGCTAGAAAATCAATATAAAATGCTAGAAAATCAATATAAAATGCTAGAAAATCAATATAAAATGCTAGAAAATCAATATAAAATGCTAGAAAATCAATATAAAATGCTAGAAAATCAATATAAAATGCTAGAAAATCAATATAAAATGCTAGAAAATCAATATAAAATGCTAGAAAATCAATATAAAATGCT
Organism: Echinochloa crus-galli; assembly: GCA_900205405.1. Lineage (NCBI taxonomy): Eukaryota > Viridiplantae > Streptophyta > Magnoliopsida > Poales > Poaceae > Echinochloa > Echinochloa crus-galli. Next base: position 2,325,739 of record OAMR01000172.1, on the reverse strand, counting down.
AGAAAATCAATATAAAATGCTAGAAAATCAATATAAAATGCTAGAAAATCTTATAAATTACTAGAAAATCTTATAAATTACTAGAAAATCTTATAAATTACTAGAAAATCTTATAAATTACTAGAAAATCTTATAAATTACTAGAAAATCTTATAAATTACTAGAAAATCTTATAAATTACTAGAAAATCTTATAAATTACTAGAAAATCTTATAAATTACTAGAAAATCTTATAAATTACTAGAAAATCTTATAAATTACTAGAAAATCTTATAAATTACTAGAAAATCTTATAAATTACTAGAAAATCTTATAAATTACTAGAAAATCTTATAAATTACTAGAAAATCTTATAAATTACTAGAAAATCTTATAAATTACTAGAAAATCTTATAAATTACTAGAAAATCTTATAAATTACTAGAAAATCTTATAAATTACTAGAAAATCTTATAAATTACTAGAAAATCTTATAAATTACTAGAAAATCTTATAAATTACTAGAAAATCTTATAAATTACTAGAAAATCTTATAAATTACTAGAAAATCTTATAAATTACTAGAAAATCTTATAAATTACTAGAAAATCTTATAAATTACTAGAAAATCTTATAAATTACTAGAAAATCTTATAAATTACTAGAAAATCTTATAAATTACTAGAAAATCTTATAAATTACTAGAAAATCTTATAAATTACTAGAAAATCTTATAAATTACTAGAAAATCTTATAAATTACTAGAAAATCTTATAAATTACTAGAAAATCTTATAAATTACTAGAAAATCTTATAAATTACTAGAAAATCTTATAAATTACTAGAAAATCTTATAAATTACTAGAAAATCTTATAAATTACTAGAAAATCTTATAAATTACTAGAAAATCTTATAAATTACTAGAAAATCTTATAAATTACTAGAAAATCTTATAAATTACTAGAAAATCTTATAAATTACTAGAAAATCTTATAAATTACTAGAAAATCTTATAAATTACTAGAAAATCTTATAAATTACTAGAAAATCTTATAAATTACTAGAAAATCTTATAAATTACTAGAAAATCTTATAAATTACTAGAAAATCTTATAAATTACTAGAAAATCTTATAAATTACTAGAAAATCTTATAAATTACTAGAAAATCTTATAAATTACTAGAAAATCTTATAAATTACTAGAAAATCTTATAAATTACTAGAAAATCTTATAAATTACTAGAAAATCTTATAAATTACTAGAAAATCTTATAAATTACTAGAAAATCTTATAAATTACTAGAAAATCTTATAAATTACTAGAAAATCTTATAAATTACTAGAAAATCTTATAAATTACTAGAAAATCTTATAAATTACTAGAAAATCTTATAAATTACTAGAAAATCTTATAAATTACTAGAAAATCTTATAAATTACTAGAAAATCTTATAAATTACTAGAAAATCTTATAAATTACTAGAAAATCTTATAAATTACTAGAAAATCTTATAAATTACTAGAAAATCTTATAAATTACTAGAAAATCTTATAAATTACTAGAAAATCTTATAAATTACTAGAAAATCTTATAAATTACTAGAAAATCTTATAAATTACTAGAAAATCTTATAAATTACTAGAAAATCTTATAAATTACTAGAAAATCTTATAAATTACTAGAAAATCTTATAAATTACTAGAAAATCTTATAAATTACTAGAAAATCTTATAAATTACTAGAAAATCTTATAAATTACTAGAAAATCTTATAAATTACTAGAAAATCTTATAAATTACTAGAAAATCTTATAAATTACTAGAAAATCTTATAAATTACTAGAAAATCTTATAAATTACTAGAAAATCTTATAAATTACTAGAAAATCTTATAAATTACTAGAAAATCTTATAAATTACTAGAAAATCTTATAAATTACTAGAAAATCTTATAAATTACTAGAAAATCTTATAAATTACTAGAAAATCTTATAAATTACTAGAAAATCTTATAAATTACTAGAAAATCTTATAAATTACTAGAAAATCTTATAAATTACTAGAAAATCTTATAAATTACTAGAAAATCTTATAAATTACTAGAAAATCTTATAAATTACTAGAAAATCTTATAAATTACTAGAAAATCTTATAAATTACTAGAAAATCTTATAAATTACTAGAAAATCTTATAAATTACTAGAAAATCTTATAAATTACTAGAAAATCTTATAAATTACTAGAAAATCTTATAAATTACTAGAAAATCTTATAAATTACTAGAAAATCTTATAAATTACTAGAAAATCTTATAAATTACTAGAAAATCTTATAAATTACTAGAAAATCTTATAAATTACTAGAAAATCTTATAAATTACTAGAAAATCTTATAAATTACTAGAAAATCTTATAAATTACTAGAAAATCTTATAAATTACTAGAAAATCTTATAAATTACTAGAAAATCTTATAAATTACTAGAAAATCTTATAAATTACTAGAAAATCTTATAAATTACTAGAAAATCTTATAAATTACTAGAAAATCTTATAAATTACTAGAAAATCTTATAAATTACTAGAAAATCTTATAAATTACTAGAAAATCTTATAAATTACTAGAAAATCTTATAAATTACTAGAAAATCTTATAAATTACTAGAAAATCTTATAAATTACTAGAAAATCTTATAAATTACTAGAAAATCTTATAAATTACTAGAAAATCTTATAAATTACTAGAAAATCTTATAAATTACTAGAAAATCTTATAAATTACTAGAAAATCTTATAAATTACTAGAAAATCTTATAAATTACTAGAAAATCTTATAAATTACTAGAAAATCTTATAAATTACTAGAAAATCTTATAAATTACTAGAAAATCTTATAAATTACTAGAAAATCTTATAAATTACTAGAAAATCTTATAAATTACTAGAAAATCTTATAAATTACTAGAAAATCTTATAAATTACTAGAAAATCTTATAAATTACTAGAAAATCTTATAAATTACTAGAAAATCTTATAAATTACTAGAAAATCTTATAAATTACTAGAAAATCAATATAAAATGTTAGAAAATCCTATAAATCAATAGAAATTACATGGCATCATCGTTTACTCGGACACTAATAAACTTCCTCTTTACAAATGTTCCTTGATTGTGATCACGCCGTAGATACGGTGTCTCCTCCGCCGCTAACAGGATGCTTGGGTCATCAGCCACTGAGAATGGAGGCCGGCCATCGAGCATATCATAATCTTCATCCGTCTTGTCCTCAACTCCTACGATTTTTCTCTTTCCTGGAAGAACTATATGACGCTTTGGCTCGTCTTGTGATGGGTCCAATTGCTTACCCCCACCTTTCTTATCCGCCCCTTTCTTCGGTCTGTTAGTCATGTCCTTCACATAAAAAACTTGTGTGACAGCTTTGCCCAGGACGAACGGTTCGTCTAGAAAGCCAATCTTGTTTAGGTCCACTAACGTCATTCCATAGTCCGCTTCAACTTTAACACCTCCTCCAGTCAGCTTCACCCATTGGCACTTGAACAGTGGGATCTTCAAAGGTCCGTACTCTAGTTCCCATATCTCCTCTATGATTCCATAGTATGAGTTTGTATTGCCATTGGTGTCTGTCGCGTCGATCCGGACACCACTGTTTTGGTTGGTGCTTTTCTTGTCCTGGGCTCTTGTGTAAAATGTATACCCATTGATGTCGTATCCTTGGAATGTCAAGATCGTGCTCGATGGACCTCTAGCTACAAAAGCTAGCTGCGCATCAATGCCCTCGACACCCATAAGACGTCTTCGCAACCAATCGGCGAAAGTACTATTGTGCAGACGCTGAATGAAGGCCGCAGACTTTGTTGAGTTTTCGTCCCTGAGAATCTGCATGTGCTCCTCGATGTACGGAGCAACTAAGGTTGATTGTTGCAAAACTGTGAGGTGCGCTTTACGAAATGTTTCAACGTCCTTGATCACCATCGATCTTCTCCCTAGTGTGCCCTTTCCACCAAGTCTCCCCTCGTGATGGGATTCGGGCACACCAATCGGCATAAGATCGTCGACAAAGTCAACACAGAATTCAATGACCTCCTCCGTTTCGTATCCCTTAGCAATGCATCCTTCTGGACGAGAATGATTACGGACATACTTCTTTAGGACTGCGAAGAACCTCTCAAATGGGAACATGTTGTGTAGAAATACTGGGCCCAATATACGAATCTCTTTGACGAGGTGAACCAATAGATGTGTCATGATATTGAAGAAGGATGGTGGAAATATCATCTCAAAGCTGACAAGACATTGCACCACGTCGTTCTATAGCTGATCTAAATGGTCTGGATTCATCATCTTCCTGAGCATCGCCTTCCCGAGCAACATCTTCCTCATCGGCATCACCCATTGCAGCATATGCAAAGGAACCGTAGTATTGAGCCAATAACGGAATGTCGTCATCGGCCTCGTCTTCTTCATCTTCATCCATTAGAATTCCTCTTTCACCGTGCTTCGTCCACACAGAATAATTCCTCATGAAGCCGTACCTCATCAAATGCACCTGAAGAGCTCCTCTTTGTTTGTAGGATTGTATATTTTCACAACGGGTGCATGGACAGAACATGAAACGTGACGGCGTCCTGTTAGCCTCGGCGGCATCGAGAAACGTCCTGAGGCCATCACGGAACGCCTGAGCGTGGGGGTCCCCGTACATCCATTGTCTATTCATCTGCATTATTAACCAATAACAAATATACAATACAATTTAAAGATAAAAAAATTTAATATATAAATAAATACAAATTATAATATATATTCCATTATATAAATAAATTTCTAAAACTACATTACTATATTCATTAAATATAACATTACTATAAGCCTTATAAGATTTATAAGATTTTCTATTAATTTATAAGATTTTCTAGCATTTTATATTGATTTTCTAGTAATTTATAAGATTTTCTAGCATTTTATATTGATTTTCTAGTAATTTATAAGATTTTCTAGCATTTTATATTGATTTTCTAGTAATTTATAAGATTTTCTAGCATTTTATATTGATTTTCTAGTAATTTATAAGATTTTCTAGCATTTTATATTGATTTTCTAGTAATTTATAAGATTTTCTAGTAATTTATAAGATTTTCTAGTAATTTATAAGATTTTCTAGTAATTTATAAGATTTTCTAGTAATTTATAAGATTTTCTAGTAATTTATAAGATTTTCTAGTAATTTATAAGATTTTCTAGTAATTTATAAGATTTTCTAGTAATTTATAAGATTTTCTAGTAATTTATAAGATTTTCTAGTAATTTATAAGATTTTCTAGTAATTTATAAGATTTTCTAGTAATTTATAAGATTTTCTAGTAATTTATAAGATTTTCTAGTAATTTATAAGATTTTCTAGTAATTTATAAGATTTTCTAGTAATTTATAAGATTTTCTAGTAATTTATAAGATTTTGCCACGACCCGGTGCTAATGCCTTCGCCCAGGCGCATCCCAGCTCCGCCCCCGCTCCTAGCCGTTGGACCCGGTGCTGAAGCCCCTTCAGCACCGGGTCCAAAAAGGGCCGAGGCGGAGGGGGCGGGCGGATGTGAAGTATTCTGGTAGTGTCAGCATGACATTCTTGCCGTCATCCTTGATTTCCCATCGCGTGGTTGACGTGGGAGGCATATAAGGATGCACAAGGGCTTCCATGACAGAGACAACAAAATTTACATTGTGCTCACTGTAGTTATGCGCTAATACTGTCAGGGGAAGTATATAAGATATATGTAAGCGGGCAAGAGAGCTTACCGACTGGTGAGATGTTAAATGGATGGTCGGTGCTCTTGGTATCCACGGCGTGACAGATGGAACGAGGCCTGTTGTTCCTTGCAGAGGCATAACGGAGACCTACCATTGTTGGCTTCAGACAACCAAATGATAAACCAGCAGAAGATCTTGCTGGCCGGCTCAGCAGGGTGTGAGAAGTAACTGTCGACATCATTTGCAGATCAGCAATTTCAGTGATGGCTACCTTGCTTCTCCGGTGCAGTGGAGGTAGCTCAAATCCGGGTATCTCAAATATATAGACAGTCAGACCAGAATGGAACCACCAAATTCACTGCTACTGCGTGCTTTGCTTGGCTTGGGAGTCCGAGCATGTAGATTTGCAAGAGCTTTTGTAAAGTAGCAATGCGGCGAATGATTCCAAACTTGTGGTGGTAGGAGTTTGCCCTCTCACGCCAACTTAAGTGCAAAGGAGACTTACATCATTAAAAAACTATGAAAAAGTACTCCCAGTGTACGATGCAGAAGCAAAATGGTTTATGAATGCAGATGCGATGGACAAAAATGACTTCAGACCACCGTGCAGTGTGTAAAAGGAACTCTTCTCTCTCTTCAAGATATGATCAATTTGTGGCCTGAGCTATCATATGAACCAGACTATTCATGCCCAACAAGAGAGGTTTGTTCGTCCTAACATAATTATTCTCAGCCATTCATCTTAAAAAGAAAACGTATTGTAAATAAGGGTAGTACATCAATTGTTCCACTATTAATTAACTTGTCACTATTCATTGCATCTAATTCAGATCGAAATGCTCTCTTCTGCCTAATCTATGGAGGGGCTCTCCATCGGCCATCCAGCACGGCAAAATGTCGGATACCGCGGTCCACCAGGCAGCCGCAACAGATGCATTAGGGGTGTAAACGGTAAGTATTCATTTGTATCCGAGTTCATATTCAATTAGAGGGGTTTAGATACGTCCAAATCCAAGACCGGACACTTAATATCTGACACCGTATCTAATCTTGTATATCTGCAGACATCCATCCGTATCCAATCTGTTTACACCCCTAATATGCACCATACATCATCAGACAAGTGAGTGCTTATGTCTACAGAATGGGAACAAAAATTTCCGTTGTCTACGGTTGTTGCACTTACCAAAGACATATCTGACCATACGCCACTCCTTTTAAACGCTAGTGAATCCTCTTCGAGTGGCAACCAACCTTCCTTTAAATTCGAGTTAGGATGGTTGCTCCGTGATGGATTTGTAGATATGGTAAAGGATATTTGGATTAATGAGAATAGAGGAAACACGTCACTAGAAAGCTGGCAATCAAAGATAAGGAGGGTCCGACAACATCTAAGAGGGTGTGCTAAGAACACTAGTGGTCAATATGAAAAAGAGAAGAAACAGATACTAGATAAACATGATTCTTTGAACAAGAAGGCAGAGTTTAGTCTCCTGTCTGAACATGAGATTGACTTAAAACGCTGCCTTCAGAATCGTATGGCTGAAATGCTGCGAGAGGAAGAAATCAAGTGGTACCACCGAGCCAAAGTGAAAGATTTATTAGAAGGGATGCTAATACCAAATACTTCCAGCTTGTGGCAAATGGTAGACACAGGAAGACAAGAATTTACCAACTTCAGGATGGAGATCGGGTCATACGAGGTAATGATGCACTTAAGAATTATAACTCCACGTATTATAAAGGATTGTTTGGTCCTCCTGAAGACAATAATTTCCAATTGAATGAGAATCAAATCGCTGATATTCCTCAGCTCTCGGCAATTGAAAATGAGTTGCTTGTGTCTATGTTTACTGAGCAGGAAGTCAAAGAGGCAGTCTTTAAAATGGAATATAATAAAGCCCCTGGTCCTGATGGTTTTCCTATTAAATTCTATCAGGCTTTTTGGGACTTCATTAAGACGGATTTGATGCTTCTGCTCCTGGATTTCCTTAAAGGAGACTTGCCTCTGCATAGCTTAAATTTTGGGACTACTATTCTGTTGCCAAAGTGTACTGAGGCCATTAAAATTCAACAGTATAGACTGATATGTCTGCTGAATGTGAGTTTTAAAATCTTTACAAAGGTGGCGATAAATAGGATATCATTGGTGGCTCAGAAAGTCATAAGCCCCACACAAACGACATTCCTGCCAGGTCGGAATATCATGGAGGGAGTGGTAGTGCTACATGAAACAATTCATGAATTACACAGGAAGAAACAGAGCAGGGTGATTTTTAAAATTGATTTTGAGAAGGCTTACGATAAAGTTAGGTGGCCTTTTGTACAACAGACATTGGATGAAAGGATTTTCCCAAACATGGAGAAAATGGATTGAAGCCTTTACTCAGCGGGACATGTGGGGTTAAAAATTAATGATCAAGTGGGGCAAGATTTCCAAACTGTTATGGGCTGGGCCTTTGGGCCAGGTGGGCTGGTGTGAACAGTACCCGGCGTGAACAGTATCCCGGCATGAACAGTAGTATTGCAGGTTAGGGCTAGTTAGAGATAATAGTACCAAATTGGTAGTCTATTGTTTAGGATCAAGTCAGCCGCTCTATATAATGAGAGGAGTTGTATCAATCAAAGCAAGAAAGAAACAATCAATCTAGTCTCTCCTCAAGTGTTTGTCCCTCTCATCTATGATCTAGCCTCTCAACCCTAATAGCCGTCTCCATCCGGCTATCCTCCTGGTGGTGTTTATCCCCGTTATGGCCAGTGGCCATAACACAAACGTAAAACGCCTCCGCTAGGGAGATACATTATCACCTATCCTCTTTAATATTGTAGATACTGGTTCAGTAGCTACAATATTAAAGAGGATAGGTGATAATGTATCTCCCTAGCGGAGGCGTTTTTACGCCGCCGCGAGGGCCACCCAAGCTCGCCGCCGCCGAGCGCTCCACGGCCGCCGTCGAAGCCGCCCCTGCTCCTTGCACCTTCGCCTGCGCGTCGTGGCCATGGAGCCAGGGGTCGCGGCCACCATGCGGGCCCCGTGCGCCTCCTTGCTCTTCGCGCACAGCTACACCGTCCGCCATGGAGCCGCACGCCGCCCGGATCTGGCCGCGGGGTCGCAGGTCCCGTGCCACGATGGGGACGATCGAGGAGGAGTTGAAGTCCTCGCCGGTGGGCGCCCACCACTTGCCACCCGCGCCACCGCCGAGGGAGGAGGGGAAGCCGAGGCGGAGGAGGGGAAGCCGGCACGGAGGAGTTTGACCGCTGCGTTGGAGGTGCAGAGGTGGGCTGGGGCTGCCGTCGGGGTTGGTTGCGGGGCCCCTTTCCTCCGCCGCGGCGGCCGCGGGCAGGAGCTTGGCCGTGAGATCTCCTGGATAGCTTTGGCTCCCGGCCGCGGGAGCTCATTTTGACGAAGGCGCCGGCGTTAGCTCCCGACCGTGACGGAATGCTATTTTTAGGGGACGGTGCAATCTTTCGATGGTATTTCACAGGGCTCATATCTTTTAATGGTATTTTACAGAAGTCGCGTCCTTTCGGTGCTACTGAACCAATTTTCCCTTAAATGACAGTGCAGACAGATTTAGATGGAATCTTATTCAATGGTAAAGTCGATTTACGGTCAAGTCGATGTATATGGCTATCATTAACAACGGTAATGTACAAAGGAATAGACAAATTTGGAACTTAAAGATCCCTTTAAAAATTAAAATATTTATGTGGTATTTAAGAAGGGGGTGATTCTTACGAAGGACAACTTAGCAAGGAGAAATTGGAATGAGAGTAAACTTTGTTCTTTCTATTCCAGAGAAGAAACAATTCAGCATCTCTTTTTTGAATGTCATATGGCTAGATTTCTTTGGAGGATAGTCCGTATCGCATTTAACATAAGAACTCCTACTAGCTTTGGTCATTTGTTTAATAATTGGTTAGTAGGGATGTCTACAAAGTTAAAGAACCAGCTGTTAGTCGGTGCCTCTGCATTATGTTGGGCATTGTGGCTCAGTAGGAATGATATTATTTTTAACAGGTCTCCGATGAAAACTTATTTGCAGGTATTGTTCAAAGGGACCTATTGGCTTCGGTTCTGGGCGCAGCTATAGCGGTGTGACCAAGACAGAGATGCAATAAAATATGCATGTCAGGCGTTGGAGATCTTGGCTATGCGTCTCTTCGGTCACCATGGATGGAGATTTAGCAATAGGATTGGGCGGAGCTGGGATGCGTCTGGGCGAAGGCATTAGCACCGGGTCGTGGCAAGCCCCGGTGCTAATGCTTCCCCTTTAGCACCGGGTGCAGCCAGCAACCGGTGCTAATGTGCCCGAGGCCATTTCGCACCGGTTGCTGGCTGCACCCGGTGCTAAAGGGGAAGCATTAGCACCGGGGCTTGCCACGACCCGGTGCTAATGCCTTCGCCCAGACGCATCCCAGCTCCGCCCAATCCTATTGCTAAATCTCCATCCATGGTGACCGAAGAGACGCATAGCCAAGATCTCCAACGCCTGACATGCATATTTTATTGCATCTCTGTCTTGGTCACACCGCTATAGCTGCGCCCAGAACCGAAGCCAATAGGTCCCTTTGAACAATACCTGCAAATAAGTTTTCATCGGAGACCTGTTAAAAATAATATCATTCCTACTGAGCCACAATGCCCAACATAATGCAGAGGCACCGACTAACAGCTGGTTCTTTAACTTTGTAGACATCCCTACTAACCAATTATTAAACAAATGACCAACTAGAAAATCAATATAAAATGCTAGAAAATCAATATAAAATGCTAGAAAATCAATATAAAATGCTAGAAAATCAATATAAAATGCTAGAAAATCTTATAAATTACTAGAAAATCAATATAAAATGCTAGAAAATCAATATAAAATGCTAGAAAATCAATATAAAATGCTAGAAAATCAATATAAAATGCTAGAAAATCAATATAAAATGCTAGAAAATCAATATAAAATGCTAGAAAATCAATATAAAATGCTAGAAAATCAATATAAAATGCTAGAAAATCAATATAAAATGCTAGAAAATCAATATAAAATGCTAGAAAATCAATATAAAATGCTAGAAAATCAATATAAAATGCTAGAAAATCAATATAAAATGCTAGAAAATCAATATAAAATGCTAGAAAATCTTATAAATTACTAGAAAATCAATATAAAATGCTAGAAAATCAATATAAAATGCTAGAAAATCAATATAAAATGCTAGAAAATCAATATAAAATGCTAGAAAATCAATATAAAATGCTAGAAAATCAATATAAAATGCTAGAAAATCAATATAAAATGCTAGAAAATCAATATAAAATGCTAGAAAATCAATATAAAATGCTAGAAAATCAATATAAAATGCTAGAAAATCAATATAAAATGCTAGAAAATCAATATAAAATGCTAGAAAATCAATATAAAATGCTAGAAAATCAATATAAAATGCTAGAAAATCTTATAAATTACTAGAAAATCAATATAAAATGCTAGAAAATCAATATAAAATGCTAGAAAATCAATATAAAATGCTAGAAAATCAATATAAAATGCTAGAAAATCAATATAAAATGCTAGAAAATCAATATAAAATGCTAGAAAATCAATATAAAATGCTAGAAAATCAATATAAAATGCTAGAAAATCAATATAAAATGCTAGAAAATCAATATAAAATGCTAGAAAATCAATATAAAATGCTAGAAAATCAATATAAAATGCTAGAAAATCAATATAAAATGCTAGAAAATCAATATAAAATGCTAGAAAATCTTATAAATTACTAGAAAATCAATATAAAATGCTAGAAAATCAATATAAAATGCTAGAAAATCAATATAAAATGCTAGAAAATCAATATAAAATGCTAGAAAATCAATATAAAATGCTAGAAAATCAATATAAAATGCTAGAAAATCAATATAAAATGCTAGAAAATCAATATAAAATGCTAGAAAATCAATATAAAATGCTAGAAAATCAATATAAAATGCTAGAAAATCAATATAAAATGCTAGAAAATCAATATAAAATGCTAGAAAATCAATATAAAATGCTAGAAAATCAATATAAAATGCTAGAAAATCTTATAAATTACTAGAAAATCAATATAAAATGCTAGAAAATCTTATAAATTACTAGAAAATCAATATAAAATGCTAGAAAATCAATATAAAATGCTAGAAAATCTTATAAATTAATAGAAAATCTTATAAATCTTATAAATCTTATAAGGCTTATAGTAATGTTATATTTAATGAATATAGTAATGTAGTTTTAGAAATTTATTTATATAATGGAATATATATTATAATTTGTATTTATTTATATATTAAATTTTTTTATCTTTAAATTGTATTGTATATTTGTTATTGGTTAATAATGCAGATGAATAGACAATGGATGTACGGGGACCCCCACGCTCAGGCCTTCCGTGATGGCCTTAGGACGTTTCTCGATGCCGCCGAGGCTAACAGGACGCCGTCCGGTTTCATGTTCTGCCCATGCACCCATTGTAAAAATATACAATCGTACAAACAAAGAGGTTGTCTTCAAGTGCATTTGATGAGGCACGGTTTCATGAGGAATTATTCTGTTTGGACGAAGCACGGTGAAAGAGGAATTCTAATGGATGAAGATGAAGAAGACGAGGCCGATGACGACATTCCGTTATTGGCTCAATACTACGGTTCCTTTGCATATGCTGCAATGGGTGATGCCGATGAGGAAGATGTTGCTCGGGAAGGCGATGCTCAGGAAGATGTTGCTCAGGAAAATGAACCTACTGATGGGCTCGGGCAAATGTTGCGTGATGCCGAGAAAGACTGCGGCAATGATAAGGAACTAAAAAAGATACAGCGCATGTTGCAGGACCACAAGACTGACCTGTACCCAGATTGCAAAGAGGGGCTAAAGAAGTTGGGTAGCACACTTGAACTTCTGCAGTGGAAGGCAGCAAATGGTGTTACTGATAAGGGTTTCGAGGAGCTACTGAAACTCGTAAAGAAGATTCTTCCAGAGGGTAACACATTGCCATCGACAACGTATCAAGCAAAACGTGTTGTTTGCCCTCTCGGTTTGGAGGTGCAGAAGATACATGCGTGTCCTAATGACTGTATCCTCTATCGCGGACAGTACGAACACTTGGATCGTTGTCCGGTTTGCACCTGCGCGCGATACAAGATCAGGCGGGACGACCCTGGTGATGTTGGGGGAGAGCGTTCTAAGAAAAAAATCCCTGCGAAGGTGATGTGGTATTTCCCTCTGATACCCCGTCTGAAGCGTTTGTTCAGGAACAAAGACCATGCCAAACTGATGCGCTGGCACAAAGAAGAACGTAAGCAGGATGGCATGTTGAGACACCCCGCCGATGGATCCCAGTGGAGGAACATCGACAGAGCATTCCCAGAGTTTGATGCTGATGCGAGGAATGTTAGGCTTGGTTTAAGTACCGATGGCATGAACCCTTTTGGTGAAATGAGCAGTAGTCATAGCACTTGGCCCGTGACTGTTTGTATCTACAACCTACCCCCCTGGCTCTGCATGAAGCGGAAGTTCATTATGATGCCAGTGCTCATCGAAGGCCCAAAGCAACCTGGCAACGACATTGATGTGTACCTAAGACCATTGGTTGACGAACTTTTGCAGCTGTGGAAGAATGAAGGTGTTAGCGTGTGGGATGAGGACAAGCAGGAGCAGTTTGACCTTCGAGCACTGCTTTTCATAAGCATCAACGACTGGCCTGCACTAAGTAACCTATCAGGACAATCAAACAAAGGATATAAAGCATGCACTCACTGTTTAGAGGAAACCGAAAGCATGTATTTGAAACATTGTCGTAAAGTTGTGTACATGGGTCACCGTCGATTCCTTCCGGCGAAGCATGAGCTACGAAAGAAATGTGCGCATTTTGGCGGGAATGCTGACCGCCGTACAAAGCCGAGACACCGGAGTGGGGAAGAGCTATTTGATATGGTGAAGGACCTACACGTGGTGTTTGGCAAGGGAGACGGAAGCCAGGCTGCTCCGACGGGCGAGGATGGTCGTGCCGCGATGTGGAAGAAGAAGTCTATCTTTTGGGAGCTACCTTATTGGCAACGTTTAGAGGTCCGTAACGCGATTGATGTGATGCATCTGACGAAGAATCTTTGCGTGAACTTGATAAGCTTCCTGGGTACTTATGGGAAGCCAAAAGATACACTGGAAGCACGTCAGGATCTGAAACGATTGAAGCAATGGACTGATCTACATCCAGAAAAGAGAGACAAAGGACGCCAGTACTTGCGTCCTGCCAGCTTCACTCTCAGCAAAGAAGAGAAGGCAAGCATGTTTGAATGCTTGAACAGTATCAAGGTTCCGTCTGGCTACTCCTCCAATATTAAGGGAATAATAAATATGAAAGAGAAGAAGTTCACAAACCTGAAGTCTCACGACTGCCATGTGTTGATGACACAGCTGCTTCCCGTCATACTCAGGGGTGTGCTACCAGTTAATGTGCGGAAAGCCATTGTGAAGCTATGTGCATTCCTCAATGCAATTTCTCAGAAGGTGATCAATCCAGACCACTTAGATCAGCTACAGAACGACGTGGTGCAATGTCTTGTCAGCTTTGAGATGATATTTCCACCATCCTTCTTCAATATCATGACACATCTATTGGTTCACCTCGTCAAAGAGATTCGTATATTGGGCCCAGTATTTCTACACAACATGTTCCCATTTGAGAGGTTCTTCGCTGTCCTAAAGAAGTATGTCCGTAATCGTTCTCGTCCAGAAGGATGCATTGCTAAGGGATACGAAACGGAGGAGGTCATTGAATTCTGTGTTGACTTTGTCGACGATCTTATGCCGATTGGTGTGCCCGAATCCCATCACGAGGGGAGACTTGGTGGAAAGGGCACACTAGGGAGAAGATCGATGGTGATCAAGGACGTTGAGACATTTCGTAAAGCGCACCTCACAGTTTTGCAACAATCAACCTTAGTTGCTCCGTACATCGAGGAGCACATGCAGATTCTCAGGGACGAAAACTCAACAAAGTCTGCGGCCTTCATTCAGCGTCTGCACAATAGTACTTTCGCCGATTGGTTGCGAAGACGTCTTATGGGTGTCGAGGGCATTGATGCGCAGCTAGCTTTTGTAGCTAGGGGTCCATCGAGCACAATCTTGACATTCCAAGTATACGACATCAATGGGTATACATTTTACACAAGAGCCAAGGACAAGAAAAGCACCAACCAAAATAGTGGTGTCCGGATCGACGCGACAGACACCAATGGCAATACAAACTCATACTATGGAATCATAGAGGAGATATGGGAACTAGAGTACGGACCTTTGAAGATCCCAATGTTCAAGTGCCAATGGGTGAAGCTGACTGGAGGAGGATGATAAGGATATAAAAAAGATACAGCGCATGTTGCAGGACCACAAGACTGACCTGTACCCAGATTGCAAAGAGGGGCTAAAGAAGTTGGGTACCACACTTGAACTTCTGCAGTGGAACGCAGCAAATGGTGTTACTGATAAGGGTTTCGAGGAGCTACTGAAACTCGTAAAGAAGATTCTTCCAGAGGGTAACACATTGCCACGAGTACTGGCACCATTAGTACTTCGATATCTATACGACAACTATTACGAGGATTATGTTTCTTGACTCTCAGACCGAATGAAGAACCGTTCGATTAAAGGCTTGGGGCTATACCTAGGTAGCACACTTTTTTCATTGCCTATTGTCTATCATTTCAACACAAAGATTTGAAGATTTTTTTCAGGACCCTCGACCTAACTATTCTAAACAGCTCTAGGCTCGGTGGCTAAGCATATATGCTTCACCCTCAGTGAGCATATTTATTCAAGACATTTATGAAGCTCTCCAAAGCCTCTCAGTAACCAAAAGCACTCGGCAAAACACTAGAAGACTTCGAAGGAGGTCGTTGTTCGGCTATCACTACCAGAATCCTTCACATCCGCCCGCCTCCTCCGCCTCGGCCATTTTTGGACCCGGTGCTGATGGGGCTTCAGCACCGGGTCCAACGGCTAGGAGCGGGGGCGGCGCACGGGGGCGGCGGGGGCAGCACATTAGCACCTATTAATTTATATGATTTTCAATTAATTTATAGATTTTCTATAATTTATATATTTTCTATTAATTTTATATTTTCTATTAATTTATATGATTTTCTATTAATTTATATGATTTTCTATTAATTATATGATTTCTATTAATTTATATGATTTTCTATTAATTTATATGATTTTCTATTAATTTATATGATTTTCTATTAATTTATATGATTTTCTATTAATTTATATGATTTTCTATTAATTTATTACTGAATTTATCATATGGGGTAGAAAGAATATGAGAAATATAAATTGAAAAAAAATGGCAAATAGTAACCACCGGTGCTAAAGGCCGGTTTGGAAACTGGCGCCAAACGAAAATGGTGGCCTTTAGCACCGGGTAGATCAAAACTCCGGTGCTAAAGGCCCCCAAAATTTCGTTTGGCGCCTGTTGGGCCTTTAGCACCGGTGGTAGAGACCCGGTGCTAAAGGTCCTTTAGCACCGGGTCGTGGGAAGACCCGGTGCTAAAGGGGTGGCCTTTAGCACCGGGTGGTGGAAAGACCCGGTGCTAAAGGCCTTTAGCACCGGGTCTTGGTTGCACCCGGTGCAAAAGGTCCTGGACCTATATAGGCCCGGGCCCTTCTCTCCCCTTCCCACTTCGCCAGATCGAAACCGCCGCCCCGCCGCCTCGTCTCCTCAGCCGCGCCGCCGCCCGACGCCCCACGCCCGGCTCGCCGCCGCCGCCCGTCGCGCCCGCCCGTCGCCGGCCCGTCGCCGCCCGCCCGTCGCGCGCCGTGTCCGCCGCCCGTCGCCGCCCGTCGCCCGCCGGTCGCCGCCCGTCGCCCGCCCGTCGCCACCGTCGCCCGCCCGTCGCCGCCCGTCGCCCGCCGCGCACGTCGCCGCCCGACGCCGCCGTCGCCGCCGTCCCCGTCGCCGCGCCACGCGCCGCCCCGTCGCGCCCGCG
>OAMR01000172.1:2285308-2307880 GCA_900205405.1 Echinochloa crus-galli | reverse complement strand
CACCACCGCCGCCAGCCGCCGCGCCACCGTCACCGCCTGCGCGGTGAGCCCTCTGTGAAGCCGGCCTTCGTGCCGTGCCATGATGTTTGTGAGCCGGCCTTCGTGCCGTGTTTGTGATGTGCATGCAGGTATTGCATGGCCGAACACGTTCGGCCATGGACATATGCTTAGCGAACGCGTTCGACCATGCGCATTTGGTTCGTTCGCTAAGCCGAACCCGTTCATATGTATTGGAAATACTAGAAGAAAATATTACAAATATATATGCTTCATATGTATTGAAAATATTAGGAAATATTAGAAATTTATTTTATTGGAAATGAGGTGTATTGGAAATGCTTCATATCTCGTCAAAGAGATTCGTATATTGGGCCCAGTATTTCTACACAACATGTTCCCATTTGAAGAGTTCTTCGCAGTCCTAAAGAAGTATGTCCGTAATCGTTCTCGTCCAGAAGGATGCATTGCTAAGGGATACGAAACGGAGGAGGTCATTGAATTCTGTGTTGACTTTGTCGACGATCTTATGCCGATTGGTGTGCCCGAATCCCATCACGAGGGGAGACTTGGTGGAAAGGGCACACTAGGGAGAAGATCGATGGTGATCAAGGACGTTGAAACATTTCGTAAAGCGCACCTCACAGTTTTGCAACAATATACCTTAAGGCTTATAGTAATATTATATTTAATGAATATAGTAATGTAGTTTTAGAAATTTATTTATATAATGGAATATATATTATAATTTGTATTTATTTATATATTAAATTTTTTATCTTTAAATTGTATTGTACATCCATTGTCTATTCATCTGCATTATTAACCAATAACAAATATACAATACAATTTAAACCTAGTGTGCCCTTTCCACCAAGTCTCCCCTCGTGATGGGATTCGGGCAATACATTACTAGAAAATCAATATAAAATGCTAGAAAATCTTATAAATTAATAGAAAATCTTATAAATTAATAGAAAATCTTATAAATTACTAGAAAATCAATATAAAATGCTAGAAAATCTTATAAATTAATAGAAAATCTTATAAATTACTAGAAAATCAATATAAAATGCTAGAAAATCTTATAAATTAATAGAAAATCTTATAAATTACTAGAAAATCAATATAAAATGCTAGAAAATCTTATAAATTAATAGAAAATCTTATAAATTACTAGAAAATCAATATAAAATGCTAGAAAATCTTATAAATTAATAGAAAATCTTATAAATTACTAGAAAATCAATATAAAATGCTAGAAAATCTTATAAATTAATAGAAAATCTTATAAATTACTAGAAAATCAATATAAAATGCTAGAAAATCTTATAAATTAATAGAAAATCTTATAAATTACTAGAAAATCAATATAAAATGCTAGAAAATCTTATAAATTAATAGAAAATCTTATAAATTACTAGAAAATCAATATAAAATGCTAGAAAATCTTATAAATTAATAGAAAATCTTATAAATTACTAGAAAATCAATATAAAATGCTAGAAAATCTTATAAATTAATAGAAAATCTTATAAATTACTAGAAAATCAATATAAAATGCTAGAAAATCTTATAAATTAATAGAAAATCTTATAAATTACTAGAAAATCAATATAAAATGCTAGAAAATCTTATAAATTAATAGAAAATCTTATAAATTACTAGAAAATCAATATAAAATGCTAGAAAATCTTATAAATTAATAGAAAATCTTATAAATTACTAGAAAATCAATATAAAATGCTAGAAAATCTTATAAATTAATAGAAAATCTTATAAATTACTAGAAAATCAATATAAAATGCTAGAAAATCTTATAAATTAATAGAAAATCTTATAAATTACTAGAAAATCAATATAAAATGCTAGAAAATCTTATAAATTAATAGAAAATCTTATAAATTACTAGAAAATCAATATAAAATGCTAGAAAATCTTATAAATTAATAGAAAATCTTATAAATTACTAGAAAATCAATATAAAATGCTAGAAAATCTTATAAATTAATAGAAAATCTTATAAATTACTAGAAAATCAATATAAAATGCTAGAAAATCTTATAAATTAATAGAAAATCTTATAAATTACTAGAAAATCAATATAAAATGCTAGAAAATCTTATAAATTAATAGAAAATCTTATAAATTACTAGAAAATCAATATAAAATGCTAGAAAATCTTATAAATTAATAGAAAATCTTATAAATTACTAGAAAATCAATATAAAATGCTAGAAAATCTTATAAATTAATAGAAAATCTTATAAATTACTAGAAAATCAATATAAAATGCTAGAAAATCTTATAAATTAATAGAAAATCTTATAAATTACTAGAAAATCAATATAAAATGCTAGAAAATCTTATAAATTAATAGAAAATCTTATAAATTACTAGAAAATCAATATAAAATGCTAGAAAATCTTATAAATTAATAGAAAATCTTATAAATTACTAGAAAATCAATATAAAATGCTAGAAAATCTTATAAATTAATAGAAAATCTTATAAATTACTAGAAAATCAATATAAAATGCTAGAAAATCTTATAAATTAATAGAAAATCTTATAAATTACTAGAAAATCAATATAAAATGCTAGAAAATCTTATAAATTAATAGAAAATCTTATAAATTACTAGAAAATCAATATAAAATGCTAGAAAATCTTATAAATTAATAGAAAATCTTATAAATTACTAGAAAATCAATATAAAATGCTAGAAAATCTTATAAATTAATAGAAAATCTTATAAATTACTAGAAAATCAATATAAAATGCTAGAAAATCTTATAAATTAATAGAAAATCTTATAAATTACTAGAAAATCAATATAAAATGCTAGAAAATCTTATAAATTAATAGAAAATCTTATAAATTACTAGAAAATCAATATAAAATGCTAGAAAATCTTATAAATTAATAGAAAATCTTATAAATTACTAGAAAATCAATATAAAATGCTAGAAAATCTTATAAATTAATAGAAAATCTTATAAATTACTAGAAAATCAATATAAAATGCTAGAAAATCTTATAAATTAATAGAAAATCTTATAAATTACTAGAAAATCAATATAAAATGCTAGAAAATCTTATAAATTAATAGAAAATCTTATAAATTACTAGAAAATCAATATAAAATGCTAGAAAATCTTATAAATTAATAGAAAATCTTATAAATTACTAGAAAATCAATATAAAATGCTAGAAAATCTTATAAATTAATAGAAAATCTTATAAATTACTAGAAAATCAATATAAAATGCTAGAAAATCTTATAAATTAATAGAAAATCTTATAAATTACTAGAAAATCAATATAAAATGCTAGAAAATCTTATAAATTAATAGAAAATCTTATAAATTACTAGAAAATCAATATAAAATGCTAGAAAATCTTATAAATTAATAGAAAATCTTATAAATTACTAGAAAATCAATATAAAATGCTAGAAAATCTTATAAATTAATAGAAAATCTTATAAATTACTAGAAAATCAATATAAAATGCTAGAAAATCTTATAAATTAATAGAAAATCTTATAAATTACTAGAAAATCAATATAAAATGCTAGAAAATCTTATAAATTAATAGAAAATCTTATAAATTACTAGAAAATCAATATAAAATGCTAGAAAATCTTATAAATTAATAGAAAATCTTATAAATTACTAGAAAATCAATATAAAATGCTAGAAAATCTTATAAATTAATAGAAAATCTTATAAATTACTAGAAAATCAATATAAAATGCTAGAAAATCTTATAAATTAATAGAAAATCTTATAAATTACTAGAAAATCAATATAAAATGCTAGAAAATCTTATAAATTAATAGAAAATCTTATAAATTACTAGAAAATCAATATAAAATGCTAGAAAATCTTATAAATTAATAGAAAATCTTATAAATTACTAGAAAATCAATATAAAATGCTAGAAAATCTTATAAATTAATAGAAAATCTTATAAATTACTAGAAAATCAATATAAAATGCTAGAAAATCTTATAAATTAATAGAAAATCTTATAAATTACTAGAAAATCAATATAAAATGCTAGAAAATCTTATAAATTAATAGAAAATCTTATAAATTACTAGAAAATCAATATAAAATGCTAGAAAATCTTATAAATTAATAGAAAATCTTATAAATTACTAGAAAATCAATATAAAATGCTAGAAAATCTTATAAATTAATAGAAAATCTTATAAATTACTAGTAGAATACACGTATTATAATATATACGTATATATAAACGTGCATGTATGGCTACTGAAAAAAGCAAAAAAAAATCCGGGTCCTTTAGCACCGGTTGTGGACAGCAACCGGTGCTAAAGGCCCTGCTAAAGGCGCTGCGGGGGAAGGCCCTTTAGCACCGGTTGCAGGCTGCAACCGGTGCTAAAGGGACTCTTTAGCACCGGTTATTGAACCTGGTGCTAAAGGGCTACCCCTTTAGCCTCGGATTAGTGGCACCGGGTGGGAAACCCGGTGCTAAAGTCCTTTCCCACCCGGTGCAGATGTCATCGATTCCGGTAGTGTGGGCTGTAATATCTCATCAAACTGTGTGGTGTGACCTTTTTTATCATGAGTTGGTAGACGAAAGCGCCGTTGGTTTTGTAATAAGGCTGTAGCCACTTTGGTCAATACCGGAATTATTCCATTATCTAAAAAATTTGTAGGCCAACCGGCAATTGAAACCAATCACCGAATCACGGCCAGCAGCTATATATGCCCACGGACCACGTCAACAAAAAAATATAAGGTGCATCTCTTCGATGCAAGCCTGATGACAACCCTTAAAATATACTTAGAAACTAAAAAAACCTAAAACGATGCATGTTCATAATTTATCTAGATATAACTTTTTGTAAAAGTTGAGATAGAAAATGAACCATGTCTATGTTCTGGATGTTGCCGGTCCACATTCCATGAGCTTTTAGAGGTAAACCATGTCCATGCTCCAAATGCTGCGGATCTACATTCCATGAGCTTTTAGAATGATTTTCCAGTTCCTAGTTCGTGCACAAAGTTCCCGGAAGGTTGAACATGCCCACGTCCCACGTTCCACGATGCTAAGATTTTTATTGGTCATCTTCCACTTTTACTAGTACTAAAAATTTAGTTATGCCACTTTCTCCACACGGGTCTTTGTCATATATTTAGAATTTCTAAAATTCTTATGCGCCAAAGCCTATTAATTCCAGCAAGAATGACTAAATCGGCAGAATTTATATGCTCTCAACTCAAGGAAGAAAAAGTTCCTCAAGACAACTATCAACCAAGTTCACCTATATATGAATGTGGGGCCCATCTAATCTCTGCGTCCACGCACCTCTACGGATGCTAGATTCCATATCTCCTTCATAGTTTTTTTTGAGATCTTTGACTTTCTAATCATGTCGGCACTCTTTACGACCTACAGATAAATCTCAAAGTTGACGGATACCGAGATAGCTTTCAGAATATCAATTTTCACGATCAGATTATAGGTATGTTTCCAAAATATTGAATTATTTGAGGAAATATTGAATTTGATATTTGAAACAGTTGAACGCGTAATAAACAGCAAATCACTTCCTCGCGCCTAGTGAGCTGCAAACTAGGTCTTCAAAGCGAGTTGAAGCCATACTCTGTTGGGCTGTGCATGTCATGGGCCGATTTCCCTGCCCACCTATTGGAATTTCGGCCCACCTGTTCGGCTGTTCGACACGAGAGGTCCATGATCTGCTGCTTGCTTGCTGGGTCTTTTGGACCGTTAACTCTATTGCGCGCGGGGTCGCGCTTCTACTGCACCGCGCGACTCCGACGGCCCAAGTATGACCCGTGCAGCAAATAGATTTTAAAGGTAATTAAATTGGGCCGCCATCTGTACATGATATATTTTGACGTAAAAGCTAGCACGCAACTCTAGGCAGTCTGCTGTGACCCAAAGAAGAGAAGGTAAATTGCTACTCCCTCCGTCCCAAGTGTCGCCGTTGGTTTTCGTGCCACGATTTAGATTCGATTTATAGAAAATACGTGCAACATTTTAATCTCTAAATAAATTTATTAAAAAAACTAGATCAAAAGATCTATCCAATGATACTAATTATGCACCATAAATATTAATATATTTTAATATAAAATTAATCAAAATTATTTCTCGGGAAGTGAGAAAAACAGTTATTTAGGGACGGAGGGAGTATAACCCAATGTTTTTATCTATAAAAAATACGATAACTTTCTTTTGAGATACTCTTTTTTAATTCCGTTTGCACCGCTACGTTTCTCATGGCTAGATCTATAAAACTAGATCCATAATACATATATTTAAAAAATAATTATTATTTACTAACAACTTATATTGAATATAGGGTAGCTGTCTATGTATTAGCTGTGTAGCAACTTATGTGTACATTTATTAACATAAGTTGACAGTAGAACTTTTTTAAATAATTTGATAGTACAATACATGCATATTGATACACTGCCCATATATGGCTAGTTTGCATAAATTGATACATAGTTCGAATAAATTGACAGTATAACTACAACATATATTGATTGTTCATATAAGATCTCTACATAAGTTGATAGTACCCATGGTATTTAAGCTAGTAGTACAGGTATTATACGACTTGTGTATTGCTAAGCGTTAGATTTTTTGTCGACAGTGTGCCAAACAGGGGCCGGGAACAATTACATAGTCCCTACATAACTAGACGTCACTGCAATATATAAATTGATATATTTTCTCTACACAACTTATATATACATCTACCTACTAAGTTATTACAGAGTTTATATGTAACTTGATAGTTCCACAACACATAATTCGATATATTATATCTATACAAGTTAATATATACATAAGTTGACATATGATCTATATATAAGTTGTTAGAACCGCTACATATAAGTTGTCACCATAAATAAAATAACTTAAAAATATATGCTTGATGGATCTCATTTTGTAGATCTCATCATCCCGGACACAATAGTGCAAACAAAATAAAAATCGGACATCATAAGCGAGAGATATTGTCATTTAAAAAACTAGAAAAACTAAAAAAAAGTAACGTTCATCAATTGGCAAATTGCTTTTACATGTGTCTGTGTGTCAATAAAAAATTACCTTCCCTCTTTATCTGTCGACATGCAATTGCCTGGAAGGGGAAGGGGGTCGCGCACTCCTCCGACGCGCGACCCGTCGCGGGTTAACGCAGTCCCTTTTGGACCGCTTGTTGAGTTGAATTGACACATTAATAGAAATGAGAAATGAACTTGTTACTTTAATTACTCATAGTAGTTGTGATCGAAAGCTGCGCTGTCTATTTAGTTGTCTGAATCTAAACAAATGCATATACATTTGAATTTTAAAAATAACATTAATTAATTATTCCCTGGCTAAAGGGATTTTTCATATATTTTTCTTATTGATGCGGATGTAGATTTAATTAGATAAACCTTACCACAAGCTAAAATTGTATTCTTTGTAGAACAAAAATTAAAATACTAAAAAGAATACTTACTTTGTATGGAGCAAGTGAAAATTTAAGGGGTGCGACTGTCTATCGATTAAGTAGTAGTTATTATTAACCTTCTATCACCTGAAGTCGTAGCCCATGTTTCCGTTTCGCTGTAGCTCGACAGAAGGAGATGGCTTAGAAGAAATCCAGTGCATACATACAAAAAAGATATAATTGATGAATCATCCACATCCATACTTATTTGAACTAGAAAAATACAAATATGCTTGAATGAGGTATCCAAATTAAATTCCTAATTCACATAATATCTTTTAGTATAATATCTTCACGACAAGATTCCACTTGGATGAAATTTTCTTACGAGCATCTATTTATAATGTTGAAAATATTTTTTATTAGTTTTATGTACACCTCGAATAAGTTCTACAAACTTAAAACAATAATAAATTCACAGAACAAATACATGCACACGTACAAAAGATTATATTATATGAACTCGATCACCGAATGAAACAGGACCAAAACTTGATCATGTTTGGATCACATTTATTAATCAATCTCATACAAATATGACCATGTTTAGATCAAATTACACGAACTCAGAGAACAAAATAACTATACACCTTAAATAAATTATACAAACTCATATAACAAACATGTGTGTACATAAAACAAATTGTATATATAAACAACTTACGGAACAAAAATTCTGAAGCTCTAACAAATTATGGCCACCATCGTCGCCAATAGCAGCATCACATCCCGTCAGGACCGTAAGAACTAGAAGGCGAACTTCAGTTCAGTCCCCAAGGTGCAGTGCGCGAGCACGGCGGAGCGGGACCTCCTCGCCGACGCGTCGCGGATCGCCGGAATGGGCGGCCGCGGCTTCGGGCGGTTCGGAAGAAGGCGGACGTCCGACGAGCTCCGGGCGCTCGGGTACGACGCGGCGGTGTGCGTGTCACGGTGGGACAAGGCGCACAAGGCGCCGTCGCACCCGGCGGGGGAGCACGAGTACATTGCCGTGGTGGCGGAGGAGCGCCTGGTGGTGGAGGTGGGATTCCGGCCGGAGTTCGAGGTGGCGCGGCCCACCAAGGCGTACCGGGCGGCGCTGCAGGATCTGCCGCCGGTGTTCGTGGGCAACCCGGAGCGGCTGGGCCGGGTGGTGGCGCTCGTCGCCGAGGCGGCCCGGCAGAGCCTCCGGAAGCGCGGGCTCCACTTCCCGCCGTGGCGGAAGTACATGCGCGCCAAGTGCAAGTATCTCACCCCGCGCCCGACGCCAAGGCCGGCGACGAGAAGAAGGTGGGTCACGCTGGCGGCGTCGCCGCCGTCGCTGTGGCGCACGGAGGAGCGAGCAGAGCCCATCGCCGGCGCCGCCGCAGGCCAAGGGGGCCGGGGCTCGCCTCCGTGCTCTGAGCCCGCACGGCGTGGTCCAGAGAATACCGCTCACTACAGCTTAGCTAGCCGATCAACCCACCCAAGATCGAAGAGACGACCTCTGCAGCTCCCCATGGCCATAATGCTGTTGCAAACTGTTTGAAGCACTGCCTTATCAGTGCACTTCGCTAGGCCGGGCCGGCGACGATAAATGCATGACTTCGCCTCGCTGGACTCATGGTTTCGTGAACGTGACGTGACCACCCTCAGCCCATCACAAACGCCGAGGGAGCGAGAAAATCTGCCTGCCAGCTAGGTACAACACCCATGTTTGGAGAACATTTTGAGCTAAGCAGAGCTGGCTCTTTGTTGCTTCTCTGCATGGATGGTTTGATGTGAACAAATGATGAGACCCAAATGCATGGGATCCGACTATCCAAGTCTGTCAGTTAATCGTGCAGCTCGATCTGCTATGATTGAGGCGTGAGATGTGATTACATAAATTTGGCGCGCCGAAATTGCAGTTGTAATTAAAAAACCTTAATGCACTCCATTGAGCCTGCGTCTGTCTTGGCACATGCATGAATGTATAATGCAGGCAAGGTAACAGTAAATTATCTTTGTGCAAGAAAATAATTCCCGTAAAAGTAGTATTTTTTTCATATTTCAAAAAAATAAGGTATAAGAGACAAATACTTACGGAAGGACCAAATTTAAATGCAATGGGAAACTATAAAGAAGCGGACTTCAATCCCACTCGTATACTTCGAGCAATGTATATAACTTGCACATTACATTCTACTGACTATATCCTAAATTATAGCTGTTTTAAAATTCGTCTTTTAGTTAAATTTTATTTGACAAATATATAAATAATTGTACATGTCACCAACTAAATCATAAAATATTTTTTCCCGTTGTACTTATTTGGTGCCGTAGATATGAGTATTTTTTATAAACTTAGGTGAAACCTAAAAGTAGATATATTTTAGGGCTGAGAGAGAGAGAGAGAGAGAGAGTAGTAAACTACTAACAGCATATCTAAGAATACAGATAACTATTATCTACAGTAGCAACAACACACACATGTAACACAAACATTCAATAGACAGTAAGACTGTGTATAAGACTCCACGAGATCAAGTTAATTCTAAGGAATTATGTCCAAAGATCAATTCAAATTAGAAAGGTCATAGCTTGGGGCAGGTAGGGGCGTGGGATACTCAAGGTGGGTAAGTTTTTTTAGCAGGTGAAAAGAATAGCCTCCAAACGGTGGAAACACTCTAAAAGGTCCTTTTTTCATTGGACACCGCAAATTCATCGAAGCACTTTCGCCACGGATCCAACATGCATGTGAGCCCTATGCAAGGGATGAGTGGAATTGTTTTCAATTCTATTGCAGCCTTATACTACGGATAAGTTATACATGCCACCAATATATAACACTGTATATGGCCTCTTAGACTGGGGTGGGAATGGATCATGGCCCTTTGTCTCCTTTACAATCTAACTTAACCCTAGTTAATTTTAGCTTAGCAACTAGTAGTATTTTAGCCCGGCCCCAATTAATTGAGCCCGATCCTTAAATTTTGTAGTACAAAATCTAGGGCCTTTACCGCCCCTACTCCCAAGTAGACTAATTATAGCATTAAACTATAAATAAAATGAATATAGTCCCACATGGCCTGCATTGTTAGAGTATATGACTAGATCTAGCTAGGAGCATCCGGGTTGTCATATGAGATAGGGTAGGAATATTTTCCATCTCTATCTTTAGGATTGTTCTAGATCCAAGGCACAGCATAAACAACCCGCGAGCTATTCATTAAAAAAAATAAACAGCCCAATATAGCTCATCATTCCACTCCCAGTATACTCATATTATTCTCTTTCGCTCTCTCACAAACACCCAGGCAGTAGTGCGGATCCTGAGGGACTATAACTTTGTTAGATTAGGTTTTTGGGCTAACTAGTAAACAAGATATATCCATACAACCAATTAGAAGAATCCGACGAACGGGATATTTGAGATAATTTGATGCAACGTGCAATCAGGTAAATATATAGATAAACATACAGAACAGCAAATATTTGCTAATTTCGATATTGAAGAGAAGTAAAAACCACAGCGGACACCTTTTACTTCTTGCTTGAAGAGAACAAAATACATTATAGTAAATTACATATTAAAAAGAACACCTTGATCTTACATATATGTCACACATATGCCAACACGTAAAGAAGTATACACACTCAAATATATATATATATATATATAAGAAAATGTAGATGTATTTTATTCTGTAGAAACTAACGAAGAACGGCGATTCAAATCACGCAAAACCAGGGTTGTCTGACAAGCACACACAAAACGGTGGGCGCCAACTGTTGGTGTCTATTTTTCCAAGGGCTAAATAGAACCAGCAGTGAAACAAAGAACTCAAAGACAACTTGGAAAGCTTGTAAAATCTTCCAGAATTCCAAAAGTCGTCCCCCTAAAAAGGAGCGCTAGGACCTCCTTTTATAGGGGTACCTGTGCTGTACAAAATACAAGTTTGCCCCTTCCCCGGGGTCCACCATACTACTACTAGAGTTGACTAATTGAACCACAACATGGTCATGGTCCTTGTGGAAGTGACCAAGCATCTTGGCAAGCAGGTGCCTAGCTGGAGGGTGGTAGATTGGTGTCGGAGACCCGTATGTAGCGGTTGGGGGATGGTACTCTGGCTCTGGCTTGGGCTCTGGCTTGGGCTCCGGCTTTGGCTTTGGTGGTACAGGCTTTTTGTGGAAATGGTCAAGGAAGGGGTGGTGGTCGTGGTCCTTGTGGAAGTGATCAAACACTTTCTTCTTGTCGAACAATTGCCGGGCTGGGGGATGATATATCGGAGTTGGGGATCCACAGCTCGGCTGCGGCTTAGGTTCTGGCTTCGGCTTAGGTTCCGGCTTCGGCTTGGGCGGCATGGGCTTCTTGTGGTGGAAGTGGTCCATGATGTGCTTCTTGATCGGCCCGCAGATGGATACCGACGCGCATTCTGCCGACGGGCTAATTGTCTTGCCAGGGATAACGACGAAGTTGCCCTCCGACTGCGGAACGATCGTGGATGGCTCCTGACCGGGGCATGGCGTGCCCGCCGCGCTGTGGAGCTGCGCAAGGCAATCGGCGCCATGGAGGTCGCTGGTGAGAGGGACGGCGAAGGCGCCAGAGCTGTCCAGCTCGCTAACGGCCTTGCTCTCGTAGTCGCCTTTGCTGTTCTTGCACTTGATCGACACCTGGAGACCTGAAAACAATAAGGAAGAAACACCATCAGTGATCAGTCAAGCATATATGATGATATATCAACGTTAGGGTGATGGATTATATTCGTGTACCCTTGAAAGCAGCCTCGGCCTTCATGTTCTTCCTGGTGCAGTCGGCGCACTTGGCCATGCCGACGACGACCGACGCCGCGTCGCTCGAGGCAGCGCTTGCGACGGCCATTGCCATCAGCGCGGCGCAAACGCCGAGGAGAAGCCCCCGTGGTGCCCCTGCCATGTTTGGACGATGGATGATGATCCGATGAGTGGAAGAAGACGCTATGCAATGGCTTATATAGGCGTCTGCATTGATCCGTCAGCTCAATCGAGAGAGGAGGCGCCAGCACACATGCATAATTTTGGCGCCGAATTTGCAGAGCGGGAATTAATGCCGTCTATTTGAGTTGATCATCAATCTCTGTCCCATTCATCATGTCCAGTCGGTTGGTAGTTTGCGGTGTGTTGTGTGGGTTACGTTTCTTGCATGCATGCAGCGTCAGTACCTGCATTATGTAATGTATAAGCATTTCCTTGGTCACATCGGAAAAAAGCAAAGTTGCTGTAAAGCGTGTCCCCGGTATGCTGGACAACAATTAATTTGCAGAACAGAAGAGTACTTTGTTTCAGAAACTGGACAGCACTTTCAGAATGTGCCTACAAAATAAGATCTTTCATGACTGTACGTATATGGATACAAGATAATGTTGCAGGTACTTTGAGTTTTTGGTTGTATACCAACTGATAAAAAATTCAACAATATCAATTTTCTGTTTTGTATGAAATAGGTTGTAAAAGATAGTCTAATGCTGACCATAATGCAATAATAAGTTTTTACTGAAGACTTATCAAAAGTAGCTAAACCGTCAAAAATTGACTACAGAGTATATATATTGGAGAGTTAATATTGATTGACCAGACAATGGTACATCATATGCCAATAGATTTAACATCACTTTATATCAAAGAACATGGAAGGTTTACAAAAAAAATCTGTTTAGATAATGAAATGAAAAATCTAATGGCTCCACACATTACTACACAGGCGTAGTAGGCAAAACCTATACGCTCACAATACAAAGTAAAAAAAATTATGGCAAACTAAATATGTAATGGGCCCATACTTCAGTGGAAGAGATGTCGGGAAAGAGGGCCATTTAATTTGTATCGACTAGTAGATGTGACGTGCGTTGCTACGATCTCAAATAGGTGGCTACAGTGTCGTTGTGTTTTTTTGTTGTCACAATGGTTACAAAAAGATTATGTGGAGTTTAGTTTTTATTATGATGTTGTGCAAAAACATAATAAGTAAATGGGAAAGTGTATTGAATAATAATTTGATAAAAAGAAATGCGCTCGGCCAAATAGTTTTCCAGATCAAAAGGTTTGTTAGGAAAAGTTTACAAAAATTTGCACAACGAAGGTTTGTTAGGAAAAGTTTGCAAAAATTTGCACAACGACGGCCAGATTCAATGCGCTCGATCCGATTTTATGAGCTTCTCCTAGCTTAAATAAAGAGTGAATTTCACTGTAGGTTTATGAACTTTTCTCGAGATCTCATAGGTACATAAACTAAAAAAGCGGTCATCTAGGTCCGTAAATTTTTCCCGATATCTCATCTAGGTCCGCAAACTAAATAAGCGGTCATCTAGGTCTATAAACTTTTGAAAATGGTCATCTAGTTTCATAAACTTTTAAAGAGAGACGTCAAGGTCAGGCTCATCGCTACTGTCTTGGACCTAGACGACAACTCTTTAAAAGTTCATGGACCTAGATAACCACTTATTTAGTTTGCGGACCTAGATGAGACCTCAGAAAAAGTTGATGGACCTAGATGCCCGTTTTTTGGTTTGCGGACCTAGCTAGATGAGATCTTGGAAAAAGTTCATGAAGCTGCGGTGAAATTCACTCTTAAATAAAAGACAATGCTTGCCTAAGCTGGCCAGTGGCCAGATGGCAATAATTGATATAGGAAGCCTAACAAGCTCGCCAAGAGGATCATAACTTCTAGCGTTCACCCATAGGACTTTTAGCGTATAAGTTTAATTATTCATGTATATATGCTCATGTATATCACATGGATGTAACACTTCCATGCTGTATATATCAAATATGTCCATACATTACAATAAGAATGCCCGTGCTATAATATTAAATATCATTTTGTAAATAAAGTGCAATATATTGTACACCACATACACCTTTTATACTATTTTTGAACAATTAAAATAATGAGCACAAAAATCACGCCGAATCTCCTGACTAAACATGTTATAATCATACGTGCGCCTATGCATGCATGTGTGCATGCAAATCTCTCATGCGTGTAAATATTTACATGGCTGCATGTATTATTCTTGGCGTGGCAATAATTCTCCAGAACCTCTGATTCCTTTTAACCAAACAAGGCTGTATTTAAATATTAGATGACAAGACTCTATTTGATCATGAATATCATCCAATCTTATTTGCAACGTTATAAAAGATTTTGGCCCAAGATCAATTCTGAAACGCAGTGCGCACCGTACCCTGGCTAATATGGGAAATCACATTTTTAATTCGGCAGTACCTGCATGCAGCACAATCCTGGTGGTCAGCGCTCATGATGAATTCGGATCATACGCATGAATTCGAATTCGGATGTGACTTTTTACCATATTTTAATTCGAATTCGAATCGGATACGAATCTTATGGAATATCTACGAATAAGAATCTTATCGGATACGAATACAAAATAGATAGTTTTTGGTTTTTTATAGATGAATAAAAATATGTTACTACTAGTGAGTAAATATAATTTATTCATTAAAAATAATATAATAAATTTAAAATTGACACGAATAGCCATATTAAAATTAATTGAAATTTATTATTTCATATCACTAGTATTATTGGACTAAAATAATTATTTATTAGATATTTTTAAATAGTTTAGATGATGTGCATCATTTTTAGGTAACAATATTAAATTATCATTATTTTGTAATTATTAATTAGTCATCAAAATAAGTTTTAAATAGCTTTATCACTATTTTGTTCTACACAGATACGAATAATGTCGGAT
This sequence comes from Echinochloa crus-galli, assembly GCA_900205405.1. Lineage (NCBI taxonomy): Eukaryota > Viridiplantae > Streptophyta > Magnoliopsida > Poales > Poaceae > Echinochloa > Echinochloa crus-galli. The sequence continues at coordinate 2,292,673 of OAMR01000172.1, read as the reverse complement.
GTTTCGAATGTTTGTCGAATACGAATCTTTAATCGGATAGAGAAAAATACTAAAAAACGAATTCGGATACATCCATTTAACATCCATATTAAAATTGAATACGAATATGGATATCCATATTAGCATTTTTTTTTAAATACGGATACGAATAATTCGGATGAAATCCAAATCCATCCTTAGTCAGCGCCATCCTCGGAAGGACACGCACACGGCAGGTCGGAGGCAATCAACGCATGCTTGAGAAATCGAGTCCCGAAAATTCACGTGTAAAAAATGTTTGAAAGGTTGGCCGCGCCGGTGACTGCGTGGACGAGCGAAGACTGCTGAGCTGCCACTGCCAGTAGGCCTGGTAGAAGTTGCAACTGTTAGAGGTGCAGGTTCATCGTCTATGATTTTTTTACAAAGGTATGACGCGTACCGCTTGATCAATTATGTGCAACGTATGATGGGTGGATGTCGAGCCAGCTCGGCTCGTTTTGGCTCGGCTCGTTCGAGCTCGTTAGCCAAACGAGCCAGCTCGGCTCGACTCGTTAAGCAAACGAGCAAAAATCCTCGTTCGGCTCGGCTCATTAGGCTCGTGAGCTCGCTCGTTAAACCCGCGAGCTAGAGTTAAATTTAAAGTTATCACAATAATATATATAATATAAAAAATTATAGTACTTATATGATCTTAATATCTCTAAAATCTACTCCATTATACTATAATAATAGAATATAACCATAACATCATCTAGAACTATGCATATAATATATATATATTATTAATTAATAATTTGCTCATTAGTTCATTAAACCTTCTACCTCGTTTGGCTCGTGAGCAGCTCGCGAGCCGGCTCGAACTCGCTCGTTATACTAACGAGCAAGAACTCTTGCTCGGCTCGTTAGAAATATGCATCGAGCCGAGCCAAGTCGAGCCGAGCCGACTGCGATCCGAGTGAGCTAACGAGCTTCGAGCATTTTGTCCAGCCCTAAACGTATCCTATGCAAACCAGCTTCGTGTGCAAACAATGCAAACTCTCACCACAATCGCCGTATCCCCAACCGTGACCACATACGTTGCCATTTTATTTTATTATTAAGTTAAAAGGTAAAGATAAAGATATATTTTTTATAGAAGCTATACAAAAGCAAAGAACGCAGTCAAGTAAAAATCTCTGTGCATTAGTATCATCTTCATCTGTAACTGATCTCTATGCAAGCATATGTAACATGCAGTGGATGGACATCTGTATTATTTTTGTATTCTATTAGTATCATCTTCATCTGTAACTAATCAGGTGTATGCTAGAATTTCTGCATTTTTTCCGTTTGTATAGCATAGATAGGATAACAAATACTGCATTATTACTTCGTTCGTAAAGCAATGAACCTGAAAACTGATACAGGGATGATGATATGTAGCATGGATGGTCCCAGAGTTGTAGTTCAAGGACAGCACAACTGCACTGCTACTTCATGGTGGCCAATTAATTCAGGAACGTGCACCATGGATTCTCTGTCAGACCTACCGAAATTTCGTCCGTGGCAACTAATAATCAAGAGAAAATCTAATGTATCATAAGAATGGGATTTATTACCAAAACGAAATGGTGTAAATGCATTGTCTTGTGGGGCATTATTTCTAGATGTTGTATTGTGAATGAACAACCCAGTTGATTCTCGTCAATATTGGGCTCCTTGAACTGTAAAAGCAGTCCATTAATTTAGGTCGTACATTGCTGGGAACATAGCAAATTAAATTCATATACACAGCTACCACGCGCGGTGTGATCTGTAAATTACTCAGTAATAGAGCAATTTGGTCAGTGCGTGTGCTTGTGATCATGGGGTCTGTACCGGTGTTTCAAAAAAAATGCAAATTGGTTTGTTTAGTGTATTTGCTGGATTGTTTTCTCCACGTTGATTTTGCAGCAAACATTTGTTCACTTCTTTCCCTACAATAATCCTACTACGTTATTACTTAACTTGGCTCATTAGTGGGTCCTAAACAGGGTTGTCAGCAAAAATTTGGCTCATTAGTGGGGTCCTAAACAGGGTTGTTAGCAAAAAGAAACATTAGCAATAATAGGTGAGGCGCATAATGAGTGTCATCCCAGTTGGACCTACTGTTCTGGAGCTTCGACATTGTGGTACCCTTCTTCTATGAAGAGTGTAGTAGCTGTACTAATGATCTGGACCTACAGGCCCCTCTATATATGATAACCAGTACCAATTGCTCAAGATATATATAGTCGAACTGATTCAGTTGTATACCAGAACATCAATCTTTTGGAAAGGAGGGAGTAGCAACAAACAGTTTTTGCAACAAAATATTTTTGTGATCAACTAATATGAAGTAGGAAACTATAAAAGTTGCTACCAATTGGATTGGAACCTAATGCTTGTTAGGAATATAATCCATGTAACACCCTACCTGAAAAACCTGCTTACGGAGAAGAATGCCATATGGAACATTTACATATCATAGAATGCCATTTGATTATGCAATCCACCTGATTCTTTTTTAAAGATGTATGATGGCCATTCGTAACTCTTGACAAAGAGTCAACATTACATGGCCCCAGCACTTTGGTTTGCCTCGCGACATCCCGTGAAAATATAACATCTACAAACCTCATGTGCGTTCTGACACTGGGACCCACAAAGCCATGACCTTGTGCCCTCAGCCTAACACCGTTCGGCGTGACACTTCCTCTCCTTGACATGTCAGAACCATTGGGGCGTGGTTTTGGCCTCTCAAAGGAGAAATAAGCGGGGAAATAGGAAGTTTCCTTATTCATGCCCCTCATCTCCTCTGCTCCTGCAAATGTGCATCTCCATTGCATTGATTCTAGTGAGCCTCTGCGAATCGAATCCATCGTTGTCCACCCAAGCCCTCAATCGTAAAGGTCGTCTCTCTCTCTCTCTCTCTCTCTCTCTCTCTCTCTCTCTCTCTCTCTCTCTCTCTCTCTCTCTCTCTCTCTCTCTCTCTCTCTCTCTCTCTCTCTCTCTCTCTCTCTCTCTCTCTCTCTCTCTCTCTCTCTCTCTCTCTCTCTCTCTCTCTCTCTCTCTCTCTCTCTCTCTCTCTCTCTCTCTCTCTCTCTCTCTCTCTCTCTCTCTCTCTCTCTCTCTCTCTCTCTCTCTCTCTCTCTCTCTCTCTCTCTCTCTCTCTCTCTCTCTCTCTCTCTCTCTCTCTCTCTCTCTCTCTCTCTCTCTCTCTCTCTCTCTCTCTCTCTCTCTCTCTCTCTCTCTCTCTCTCTCTCTCTCTCTCTCTCTCTCTCTCTCTCTCTCTCTCTCTCTCTCTCTCTCTCTCTCTCTCTCTCTCTCTCTCTCTCTCTCTCTCTCTCTCTCTCTCTCTCTCTCTCTCTCTCTCTCTCTCTCTCTCTCTCTCTCTCTCTCTCTCTCTCTCTCTCTCTCTCTCTCTCTCTCTCTCTCTCTCTCTCTCTCTCTCTCTCTCTCTCTCTCTCTCTCTCTCTTCTAATAGCACCCAACCGCCCGCGTGCCACCTCTGTTAGCAAAGGCAAGAAATCTCACACCAAGCCAAGTGTCAAGTCGCACACGACCAAGCCACCATCACGGGATGCTGAGTGGGTGAAGCGCACGACATCCTAGGAGAAGTTGGAAGCACTGGTGTTCGATGTCGTGTTTGTCAACATGGAGATGGTCGGATGGAGGCCGGTGGAGGAGTCAGAGGAGTTCCCGACCCTGGAGACCAATGAATTGGCCGTCTTTGAGTATTTTTTCTTGTGCGGGTTTGGTATTCTCGCTCCGCTCACTCCTAATTTAGAGGACTTCTCCATTATATCTATGCCATCTCTACCCCAACTCCATCGTCTAGATAGCGATTTTCATTCACCTGTGTGAGATCTATCTAGGCACATTCGATCTTTTTTGCTACTTCTTTTTTTCTGAAGCCCCACCCAGAGGAGGATTGTGTTGGAGTGGTGTGAGGAGCTCATATCTAGCTTTAGCAGTCCGGCTCCCACGTGTACTTCAATGTGCCACTGTCCCTTACCAACAAAGGATGTCGCTCAAAGTGATTCTATTGCCATAACCATCCTCCTGCCTTCTCCAACTGTATTGATCGCCTATTGGCAGCGCACATGAGCTTCACCAACGAGCCCCCTGCTTAGGGAATGGGCCAGGTGAAGGAGCTCATCAAGCTAATCACCACTCTCAAGCACAAAGGCATGACTGGGTGAGCATAGCATTGAACTTCGTAATCAGGCGCACGCAACTGGCGAAGGAGCGATCCTACTCCGACTACTAATGTGCCAGTACATCGATATGACGAGAGGCGCACTCGAAGACCTCAAGAAGACTATCAGGATGCGGGTGAAGAAATTCTACACAACCGGCACCACAATTACCACATGGGGTGCACCGGCCCCGTTCAACCACGGCAACCCCCGTCCCAAGGTTAGTGGACTAAGTCAAAGTGCTTCATGCTTAACACAGTGTGTCCGTTGGGTACATGCACATAAATGTACCTATTCATGCTTCGCTTGTATTTTGGCTTTTGTTTCGAGCCTGCCGCTATCAAAACACCCTAAAGGTGTACATAGTGGGCCAAACAACCATTCAGTCCAGGTGGTCATTTTTAGACTACCCGAAGGTAGGGTGTGAAGTAGAAGAACCAGTGCATGATGTAAGAGAATGTCATTGACAAGCGTTAACAACCCACCATAACGACAACCACACATAGGCCAACAATGTAACTACTACTAATATGACATATTGGGCTGAGTATTTTATTATATCTGTAATATTCCGCATCCAAAATCCTCTTACGATCTACCTCCTTATGTTGAACAAGCCTACATAAGCATCATACCTCTCTTACACTTTGAAGCACCTATGCTCGTTGTCATAGGATTGTGAAAAACAAGTGGGTGGTTGCATGTGACTAACTTTATTTTACAGTAATAAATTATTCTAAGTCACACAAATATGAATGAAATACATTATCAAGGAAATGAGATTGAATAGAGCCCTAAAAATGCTCTTCAATACCTCTAATGGTCAAGTTATGAAGGTTAAGAACTTGTCTATATCCAAGTATCATAAGGAGATGAAGGGCACTTTGTTTAAGGTATAGGACCATGAGTTCATAGCTTTCATGACTATACTATTAAGAAGGGTGTTGTCAGGGACGTCCCAAGGGGGTCCCCTAACCACCGGGAATAATCACCCTAAAAAAAACATCTAATCACCGACGGCCCAGAAGATCGCCCGAATAGCACGGCCCGGCGCCGCTCACCGCGGCCCAAACAACCGTCCCGGCTTGATTCGCCTCAAGGCCTGAAAAGCGCGTGCCATGACCGCCTCGCTCGAGGGCCCTCGACCCCCTCGGGCAGGCATGGCCGCATCTCCGCCTCGCTCGAGGGTCTTCGACCCCTTCGAGCGGGCGAGGCCCCGCGTCCGCCTCGCTCGAGGTCCACACGTCTCCTCGAGCTAGTGGGTCACTCCGTCCCGCTCGAGGGCACCCCTCTATTCGCTGTGGCAGCGCCCCGCCACTCCGCCTGGCAAACGCATTTAATACCGCGACCTACCAAGCGCCCAAGTCAAAGGACGGGGATGGGACTCCGCCCTGCTCCACGTCGCGGACACGGTCAGGTCCACTGTACCACCTGCCCCCGCGCTGTGCTGACGCTTCACCACTATGCGGGCAGGCACGGGTCACTCCGTCGCACTGTGCTACCTGCTCCCGTCCTTCCCCCACTGCGAAGCCCTCGAGTGAGTAGATGGGCACCCTCGAATGGCGTACGGCCGACGACCAGGGGCGAACCCCGGTCAGGTCCACCACGCCCCGTCACTCTCGCTGACTCCAGCCACAGGACCGCCTGCTCTGACAAGTGAGCAGGCGCGACGAGTTGTCACACCCCAAAATTTTCGAATTTTGGGATGTGAATTTTCAACGCAATTAATACAATATTTTTCTCAATTTTCTAAAATTTTCCAAGCTTTATATCATTAACAGGGAATTTAGTAAAGGAAAATTTTATTTTCTAAAATAATATAGGATTAATATTGAGTGCCTTGCATTTGCATTTAGTGGTTTTATGTGTGTAGAATTTTCAAAAATGCGTTTAGAAACCCTCCGGGAATTTTCCAGATTTTTCTGGGATTTATTCCTATTTTCCTTGAGCTAATTCCAACTTTTGGAAGGTGCTAAAATCTTTTTCATGAGCTCCAAATATTTTATTTGGGTTCCTCGTGTCCAACTCTACCTCTGGGATTTTTCCTGGAATTTATGGAATTTTCGGAGTATTTTTCCTGGCTTAAATGATTTATCTAGAATTTTCTAGATTTATTTTTGCACGAAAAACAATTTCTGAAAATAAACAGGAAAAGAAAACAAAAACCAAACTGGCCTAGTCCGCTTTCCCCCCCTCGAATTCTTTCCATTTGTCCGCTTTTGCCCCTCCTCATTCTTTCCCTCGCGGCCCGCACTGCTCCGCTCGGCCCAGCTCCCCCTCCCCGACCGAGCCGGCCCAACTGCCTTCCTCTCCTTCCGGCCCAGCTGCCAGCCCCGCACCGCCCCGGCCCGCTCTACTCTCCCGGCCCAGCCGGCCCACCCGCGAGCGCCTGCTCCCGCTCCCGCCCGCGGCAAGCAGCGCCGCCGCCGCCGCTGATCTCGGCGTTTGTGCCGCCTCGGCGATGGTGCCACCCTGCCTTCCAAGCTCCAGTTGCTCCTTCCCTCGGGCTACTTAAGCCGCTGGCCACCACCGAAGCTGCGCACCACCACCGCCGCACTCTCCCCTTCGCTTCTGACCACCGCCGCCCTCTGCCTCCCCTGCACACAGCGCCGCCGCCGCCATTGCCGGCGAATCGCCGGGCTCACCGCATATTGGCGCAACCCGAGGCTTCCATGAGCGTCTCCTCGTCAAGACAAAGCTCTCCCGCTGCTCCTCGTCGTTGCCCCGCCGCAGGAGGCCCTCCACCACGTGAAGTCACCGCCGCCGATCTCCACCCGCGCAATCCGCCGCCGACGAGCCCCTATCGAGCAAACGGCCACCGCGACCAGCTTACCCGCGTCGAGTCGTGCCTCCTCCACCGGCACTCGTCGCCTCTTCACCGCCGGAGCATCTCGTCCCCGAGAGCACGCCGCCGCCGGCCCCTGTCATCCGCCGCGGGCCATAACCGGCCTTCTCCGTGGTTCCCCACTACCGGTGAGCACATCCCCGCGATCCCCTTTCGCTCCTCTCTCGTTTGCGCCCCCTCACCGGAGTTTCCCATCGGCGCAATCGCCGGCGAGCCACCGCCACTGGCCCCCTGCCTGTGTGTCGAGAGGAGGAAGATGGAGTTTTTGCATTTTGCAGTTAAGCCAGTGTCAAGCCTTTTCTGCCTCATCCCCGAGCATGCGCTGTCTCTTATACACATCTA
>OAMR01000172.1:2267300-2278294 GCA_900205405.1 Echinochloa crus-galli | reverse complement strand
ACCAATGCTCCTGCCTATTTCATGTACTTGATGAAGTACTCTGATTTTTACCATATTTGTTTGCTATATGTGTCGGTGGACTTCCTGGGCACACATATGGCCACATTCGGGTTTCGTGTAAATCCGGGTGTGACACGAGTCCTGTGCGGACGTACGGCTGTCATTCACCGCCACTATTCTGCCTACTCTCGTCCTCCCCCTGTACGGCACAGCCCTCGAACGGACGTGGGAGACCCTCGAGCGGGAGTATGGGCCAATAGGAAAGCGCTGACCCCAGCTCCGCGCGGCCCTGTGACGACGAACGCCGGGTCATGTCCACCAACTCTCTGCCGTTCCCCCGACGGGGCGAGCACGCCGTGCACTGTGACCAGCAGAGGCCATCATTCCGCCACTGTGCTGCCAACTCCCGTCCTCCCCTGACTGAGTGGGCATGGGAGACCCTCGATCAGGTGTACGAACGACGACCGGGGCTCAACGGGAGGGCCTGCAACCCCTCGAAGCCGCTCCAGGACAAGACCAAGGACGGCCACGACGCCCGAAGAAGCCGGAGCTCGCCATAATCGCCGATCAGAACCAAGGACGATGGCACGCCCGGCGCCGCGCTCTTCTAGTACACCCCCCTGTAGCACATACTGTGCTTGTACTTGTACCCCCTCAGGGCCGCTTCCTTCCCCCTTGGGCTATAAAAGGGGGAAGAAAGCGCTGGCCAGGGGGGGACGGCACAACGAACACAGATAGAACGCACGCACACACGCCACGATATTGGCACTTCGCCTCAATCATCCACTCGCACACAGGGACTTGGAGGCCTCGCCTCCTCTCCCGCCGAGCTTGTAGCCCCCACTGCAAGCACCCCGGTGCAAGATAGTATAGTGCCCAAGAGCACGCCTTGCTGGACGTACGGCCCCGTGGCCGGAACCAGGATAAATCCCTTGAGTCATTGTGCTAGCTCTTGCATCGACCGGTGAGGGACGGGACACAGCGCATTCTGTTAGGCGTTGAGGTTGGTCGGCCAATCTCAGCACCTACAGTGGCGCGCCAGGTAGGGGGGCGCTGTGATCGACCGCTCTCCCAAGCAGTTTCCTCACCGGCAGGCCGCGTCCTCGCCATGCCGACACGATCCGCCGCGGGGTCTTCCGGCCCGCTTCCGCGCGGGTACCAGATCACGTTCGGGAGCCTGGAGTTCGAAGCGACCGGTGAGGGCTTCCTCATGCGGCTCGCCTCCGTGGCACCCGGCCTGATAACCGGGCCCCCGTCATCGCCTACGCCGTCCCAGATCAGGAGCCGGCGGGCGCTGCACGAGCTCTAGATTCGCGTGGAGCGACATGTCATCCCACGCGTAGTACTCCCTGATTGGGACGCGCACCTGTTGCTCCGGCCCGCTGTCACCGGTAGCTCCTGCGGAGGGAGCCCACCGGGGGACGCGGCCGGACCAACGCAACTGCCCTATGGGCTGACCAACACGGCCGCGAGATACTCCGCAGCAATCAGCGCCAGCCTGAGCGCATACGCGGACTCGCCGGGCCACCAGCTGGGTTTGATCCGCGACCTCCACCTCTCCTCGCTGGACGGGTCCTCAGTTGATCCCGACGACGAGGAGAGCGTGTGTGGCCAGGAACACCCAGACCTGGAGTACTCCGAGCTGTGCGACCGCGAAGGTTTCACATCCTTTCAGGCCGCCGCGGACCTTAGCCTCACCTGCTCCGACGATTCCAGCGAGGGGGAGTAAGACCCCGCGCGGGAGTGCTTCGTCCTTGAAGGCGAGGTAGAATCCGCGGACGAGGATGACGAGACAACGGACGGGGCCGCGCGCAACGAGCAGCCGTTGGCACCCGCCGCGCGCAACGAGCAGCCGCTGGCATCCGCCACGCGCGACGAGCGACCACCGGCACCTGCCGAGCCGCGGGATGATCCCGCGCTCGCACAAGCGCAACTTGCGCAAGTGCGAGAGCTGGAGGAGAAGCTCCAGCAGGAGCGCCAGCAGGTGCAGGAGCTACGCGCAACACTGGAAGCCCGGCAGCCCGAGCGCGGCGAACGCGCGCGGGCCGCCGGACGCATAGCCAGGGCGCGCATCCTGAACGACGCCCGTGACGCTGGCCCGGTTATGCCACCGCGGGCGATCCAAAAGCTCGTTGCCGCGGTGACACTGATGCGGGCCATGCCCGAACCATCGACGCCAGAGGCGCGCGACATGCGGCTACGCCACCAGGCCAGCTCGAAGGCCGAGGGAGGCAGGCAGGACAAGGAGCAGTCTGTCCACACCCTGCTCAGGGGTGCGCGGACTCCTCACCGCCCGACGAGCGACGGAAAGGCGCTCGTGGTCGACAAACACGAGACGAGGAAGTATGCGAAGGACCGACTCGTCGACACGCGAGGCGCCCTCGATGACGGCGACCCGCGTAACGTCCTCAACTGGAAAAGGCAGGGCGCGGTGCCTCCTCGTCCCAGGCACCCCCGACGTGGGGGTCGCTACAACAGCGAGGAGGATAAAAGCCCGACTCCCGAGCCTCCTGGGACCCCGGTGTTCAGCCGGAAAATCTGCTCGGCGCCCATTCCGCCGCGCTTTCGGCAGCCAACTACCATCGCCAAATATGCGGGCGAGACTAACCTCGAGACGTGGCTCAACGATTACCGCCTGGCTTGCGAGCTGGGCGGGGCCGCGGACGAAGCCGTCATCATCCGCAACCTTCCGCTCCACCTCGCGGACTCCGCGCGAACGTGGCTCGAGCACCTGCCAGCGGACCAGATCCACGACTGGGACGACCTGGTCAGGATGTTTGTGGGCAACTTCCAGGGCACGTACGAGCGCCCCGGGAACTCCTGGGACCTGCGCGGGTGCCGGCAGACGGCCGGCGAGCCGCTGAGGGACTTCATCCGGCGTTTCTCCAAGCGCTGCACCGAGCTCCCGAGCGTGGGCGATTCCGAAATCATCCACGCCTTCTTGGAAGGCACAACTTGTCGGGAGCTGGTGCGCGAGCTAGGGCGAAACCACCCCACCAGCGTCAATGCGCTGTTCGACATCGCCACCAACTTTGCCTCGGGCGAGGAGGCTGTTGGTGCGATCTTCGACGGCAAGACGAAGGGGAAGCGCGTGGAGGAGCAGCCCGCGGAGGGCAGCAAATCCAAAGGAAAAGCAAAGAAGCAGAAAAGGGGCGGTAAAGGCAAGAAGCCTCGGCAAGCCAAGCAGCAGCATCAAGACGAGGACTCTGACGAGGCCCTCGTAGCCGATCGAGGCTGCAAGGGCCCTCGAGGCCCTCCCCAGGGCGGAGGCCTGTTCGACGAGATGCTGAAGAAGCCGTGCCCGTATCACAAGGGTCATGTCACTCACACCCTCGAGCAGTGTGAGATGATCAAGGGCCACTTCAGGCGTGCCTCCGCGAAGGAGGACGGCCCGAGGAAAGATGCGGGCGGAGGCGGCGACGACGCGTTCCCCCACGTGGAGAATGTCTTCTTCATCGCTGGGGGCCCCACCGCGAACATGACGTCCAAGGAGCAGAGGCGTGAGCGCCGGGAGGTTTTCTCCGTTCACCCTGCGACGCCTGCTTACCTCGCCTGGTCGGACGAGACCATCTCCTTCGGCCGCGAGGACCACCCGGACTACGTCCCGAATCCGGGGCGCTATCCGCTCGTTGTCAACCCCGTGATCGGCAACACGCGATTCTCCAAGGTGCTGATGCACGGAGGCAGCAGCCTCAACATCCTCTACGTCCATACCTTGGAGCTCATGGGCATTGGGATGAATCAGCTGAGGCCGAGCAAGGTGCCGTTCCATGGTATCGCACCAGGGAAACGGGTCCAGCCCCTCGGGCAGATCAACCTGCCCGTCTGCTTCGGCACCCCCGATAACTTTCGAAGGGAGACCCTCACCTTCGAGGTGGTGGGGTTCCCAGGAGCGTATCACGCCATCCTCGGGCGACCATGTTACGCCAAGTTCATGGCGGTCCCCAACTACACCTACCTCAAGATGAAGATGCCGGGGCCGAAAGGCATCATCACCGTGGGGTCTTCGTACGAGCATGCTTACTCGTGCGACGTCGAGTGCGTCGAGGGTGCGGAGGCACTTGCTTACAGCGAGACCCGAACACGCTTATACGTGTGACGTCGAGTGTGTCGAGGGCGCGGAAGCGCTCGCCTACAGCGAGACTTTGGTGGCCGACCTGGAAAGGATGGCCAACGAGGCCGCTGACTCTGCCAAGAGGCATGCAGGCGCCTTCGAGCCTGCGGAGCACACCAAGGCGGTACCCCTCGACCCCGAGGCCCCCGAGGGCAAGGCGTTGAGGGTCAGCACCACCCTCGACCCCAAATAGGAAGCAGTGCTCGTCAACTTTCTCTGTGCCAACGCCGACATCTTCGCGTGGAGACCCTCGGACATGCCGGGCATTCCGAGGGAGGTCACCGAGCACTCCCTTGACATCCAGCCCCGCTCCAAGCCGGTGATGCAGCGGCTACGGCGGTTCGACGAGGAGAAGCGCCGTGCCATCGGGGAGGAGGTGCACAAGCTTTTGGAGGCCGGATTCATCAAGGAGGTATTTCATCCAACATGGCTCGCTAATCCTGTTCTAGTTAGGAAAAAGAATGGAAAATGGCGTATGTGTGTAGATTATACCGGTTTAAATAAAGCATGCCCCAAAGTTCCATTTCCTTTGCCTAGAATAGATTAGATAGTAGATTCTACTGCTGGGTGTGAATTACTTTGCTTTCTTGATGCTTATTCCGGCTATCACCAAATCAAAATGAAAGAGTCCGACCAGCTCGCGACCTCTTTTATCACCCCGTTTGGCATGTTCTGCTACGTCACTATGCCGTTTGGCCTCCGAAACGCTGGGGCAACATACCAGCGATGTATGCAACACGTTTTTGGAGACCACATCGGGCGGACCGTTGAGGCATATGTGGACGATATCGTTGTAAAACCAGAAAGGTGGACAATCTGGTTAACGATTTGCGAACAGCGTTCGATTGCCTCCGGGCGAACGGGGTATAATTGAACCCAGAAAAATGTGTTTTCGGGGTGCCGCGAGGCATGCTGTTGGGCTTCATAGTCTCTCAATGGGGCATCGAGCCCAACCCCGAAAAAGTATCGGCCCTGGAACGAATGGGGCCAATTCGGGATCTTAAGGGGGTACAAAGGGTACTGGGCTGCCCCGCTGCACTCAGCCGCTTCATTTCTCGCTTAGGCGAGAAGGGCTTGACTTTGTACCGGCTCCTGAAAAAGCACGAACGCTTTTCGTGGACCCCCGAAGCTCAGAAGGCCCTCGACGGGCTAAAAGCGTCGCTCGCGCGCGCACCGATCCTCACACCGCCGCAGGAAGGCGAGCCCCTCTATCTGTACGTGGCAGCAACGACGCAAGTCGTTAGCGCCGTCATCGTCGTGGAAAGAGCAGAGGAAGGACACGCCCTGCCGGTGCAGAGGCCGGTGTACTACATCAGCGAGGTGCTGAGCGAAACCAAAGCACGGTATCCACAGATCCAGAAGCTGATCTATGCCGTAGTGCTCGCGCGACGAAAGCTGCGACACTACTTCGAGGCCCACCCGGTTACTATAGTCTCATCATTCCCCCTGGGAGAGATAATCCGCAATCCGGACGACTCAGGCAGGATCGCGAAATGGTCAATGGAGCTCGTGGGGGAAACTCTCTCTTACGCACCGCGAAAGGCGATTAAGTCACAAACTCTGGCGGATTTCGTCGCGGAATGGACCGACGTCCAGCTCCCGCCGCCGCGGATCCAGTCCGAATGCTGGACCATGTACTTCGACGGGTCGGTGATGAAGGCGGGAGCCGGCGCTGGCCTCCTCTTCGTTTCGCCCCTCGGAGAACACATTCGGTACGTAGCTCGCCTGCACTTCCCGGCGTCGAACAACATGGCTGAATACGAGGCCCTCCTCGCTGGGCTCCGCATCGCCATCGAACTTGGCGTCAAGCGCCTCGACGTTCGCGGGGACTCTCAATTGGTCGTCGACCAAGTGATGAAGAATGCGAGCTGCCACGACGAAAAGATGGAAGCGTACCGAAGCGAGGTTCGACGCCTCGAGGACAAGTTCCATGAGCTCGAGCTAAACCACATCATACGCAAGTACAACGGGGAGGCGGACCAGCTGGCCAAGATCGCGTCCGAGCGGATCACCGTCCCTCCAAACGTCTTCACGCGCGACCTCGGCAAGCCGTCCGTCCACCTCGAGGGAACCGAGCCCCCCTCTCAGAAGGCCTCGAAAGCCTCGGGGGCTGGAGACCTCGACCTCATGGACGAGGACCCCTCGGCAGGAACCCACGAGAGCCACGACCTCGAGACCTCCTCGATCGAGGCCATGGAAATCGACGTGGATACGCGGCCGCGAGACTGGCGCAGCCCATATCTTGCGTGGGCCCTTTCGCAAGGCGCCCGGGGGCTTCACCCATATACTGGTGGCCATCGATAAGTTCTCGAAGTGGATCGAGGTGCGAGCCATCACCAACATCAGGTCCGAGCAGGCCGTGCTGTTCTTCACGGATATCATCCACCGATTTCGGGTACCCAATTCGATAGTCACCGACAACGGCACCCAATTCACCGGCAAGAAGTTCTTGGAATTCTGCGACGACCACCACATCCGCGTGGATCGGTCAGCTGTGGCGCATCCACAGACCAATGGCCAAGTGGAACGTGCCAATGGCATGATACTGCAAGGCCTTAAGCCGAGAATCTTCAACAAACTGAACCAGTTCGGCCGGAGGTGGATGGCGGAGCTACCGTCGGTGATCTGGAGTCTTAGAACCACCCCAAGCAGGGCCACGGGCTTCAGCCCGTTCTTCCTCGTCTACGGTGCTGAGGCGGTCCTCCTGATAGACCTAGAGTATGGGTCCCCGAGGCTCACGGCCTACCAAGAAGAGCAGAACCAGCAAAGTCGAGAAAACTCGCTAGACCAGGCGGACGAGGCTCGAGACGTAGCACTGCTCCACTCGGCGCGTTACCAGCAATCGCTTCGACGGTACAAGCCCAGAAGGTGCGGCGTCGAGACCTCCGCGAGGGAGACCTGGTGTTGAGGCTGCGCCAGGACAACAGGGAACGCCACAAGCTCACGCCGCCGTGGGAAGGGCCATACATCGTCGCCAAGGTCCTCAAGCCAGGCACCTACAAGCTGTCGAACGAGAGAGGCGAGGTCTTCCCCAACGCCTGGAACATCCAACAGCTACGTCGCTTCTACCCATAAAATCTTTTGTACTTCCCCGCAATTTCGATTTGCTGTTTGGTGATAATAAAAAGATTTGCAACTGCATCGAAACATTGTTACGAACAACATAGAGAAAGAGTGACTCTCCTTTGCCCTCGAATCGAACCCGAGATGAGGTCGAGTCCCCTCGGGGGCTGCTCGAGGGCTAGCCCCTCGACGGTCCCAACCTTTTTCCATGCGTTTTCCTTAAAAATGCGTCACCATACCCCTCTTCGACCGCGCGGAAAGATTAAAGCGAGGCGCGGGCCTGCCGCGGCTAAGAGCCGGCTGAGTCGTGGGACCGCCTATGCCTTCGAAAGGCTACGACATCCCCCTCACCACTCGATGCCAGAGGGGCTCGCGTTCCTTTGCCAAATCGATCTGACGCCGAGAAAAAAGGGTATGGCGCGCCGCAAACTAAAAATGCTTCGATTAGGCTAAGTTAATACGTCTTTATCTATCGAACGACTGCTTATGAGAAAATCGGGACGAGGCGCCCGAAACATCTGCAGGAACCTATTGCGACAGCTTCGACGTTGCGCGGATCGTAACAATCGAGCCCTCCGAACGAGTCTCGAAAGTTGCAAGGAACCTGGGCTTCCCTCGACCGGAACCCGGGACACGCCATCGACCCCCCCTGTCATCTAGAGAAGATAGAAGCGAGGCGCGAGTCTGCTGCGGTGGAAAGGAGGCTGGGCCGCGGGATCGCCTACGCCCTCGAAAGGGCTATGGCGTCCCCCTCACCCCTGGATACCCAGGTCACTCGTGGGAAAATGAATTCCTTCGCAAAAATCACTCTGAGATCAGGGGAAAAGACGCGGTGTCATAAGGAAACCGTGCCAATCAACAAGAAAGATTGGGCGCAAACAAATCTATTTCTCACACGCCACGAACGGCGGATTTACAAAAACAAATTACACTCGGCCGTAGGCCGTTCAGAGATACAAAGACATGAGCCGCCATGACGGGGCTCTTGGGCAACTTCAGCCAGCCGGCCGGCACACTACCGTGGGAAGCAGTTTCCACAGCTTTCTCGCCGGTTTTCCTTTAACATCCGGCTGGCTGAAGCGCCTGGTGGTCGAGCGGCTGGGGACGATGGACGTTGAACCACTTCACGGACAAACAGGGCCAGGTTTGACACCCTGCCATCGATGAGGGTCCTCGCAGGGATGGCGGCTGATGGCCATCATTAGCTAGCTTCCTAGCGAATGAGACGCACGCCGCGGCATCCTTGCACATCCTCACCGGTGGCGTGGCCGCCGCCTCTCCGATGAGGCAAGGCCAAACCTCCGGTAGGGGCATCGCGTCCCAACAAGGGAGGACCTTTGCCACCTGCACGGTCACCCCTGGCGCCGTGAGGCGTGCGATGCCCCGGCTCATCCTCACAGCCCGCACTCCACCTCTCGCCGGCTTTCCTTTAGCATCAATGGTGTGCGCCAAGGCCTAGGCCTTGGGCGACTCTACTGGCAAACCTATCAGGAGGGCGGAGCTTGTGGATCTGCATGTTCGCAAAACTACCAAGGGTCCTAGCGATGGCTATCTCCTCCACCGGGAGGCCTGCTTTTATAGGCACCCAGGGAGCGCGGCTGTTACCCCCGTGAGGAGATAAGGGCGGATCTGCATGCGGATGCGAATCGCCGCCCGTACTGAGCGGGCCGCCTTAAACGCTCCCCACGACTCGGTCCAACTGGCTCCCGATTCCAGCGCCCAATTACTCCACCCAGCTCACGGGCGAAACTGACGCGGGCAACCAGGTGCGGCCACGCGGAAAGCCGACCTGGCATAGCCAGGCATGGCTGACCGCCCGGACGTGACCAGACGGTCAGCCTGCCTGGCACCCCGGCCGTCACGTCGCATCGGCTCTCGCCCGCACGCTTCGCCGTGGCCAGGGAGGACGTGCTCGCGTCGCATCGGCTCTCGCTTGCACGCTTCGCCGTGGCCGGGAAAGACGTGCTCGCTCGGATAAAGCCAAAGAAACGGCACGATCGCCTTGAGCAGAGAATCCACGCGCCGAACAAGGCGACGGGATAAGCTGCTGACGCATGGGTCCCAGTGGGAACAAACCGGACAAGGAGGACTTGGTCCTATCTTTGACTCAGTCTCGATAGAGCCAAGTCCCCCTTGGGGGCTAGAGGGGGTTCACCCCCTAATCGTCCCGATCTTTTTTCGCAAATCGCGCTTAAGTCTTGAGCGCTCGAGAAGAAAAACACCGGACGCAGGCTAACTAAAGCGGGATTGGACGAGCCGTGAGACAGCTTACTCCCTCGAAGGGGTACAGCGTCTCCCTCTCCTCTCTTCACTCAAGTTATCCGTAAAATCGAAAACACCCGGCTGAAATCCTCTTGAGCCAAAAGACGCGCAACAAAACAACACCGCAAATACAAAGGAAACAATCGAAGTTCAAATTGTCTTATAAACAAACAGGGCCCTAAAAAACGAAGATACAGGTTGTGCGGGCTCATCAAGCATCGCCTTCGGGCGGGGGCAGGGCGGCAACGTCGGTGTCCCCTGGAGCGGCGGCCTCGGCGGCAGAGGTCGACGGGACCGACGCAAGGGCCCCCAGGCCGTCGTCACCTTGGCGCGCCGCGGCGATATCTTCCTCCAGCGACCTCATGGCATCGGCCTTAGGGTCAGCCTCGACGTCGGGGATAGGCATAGCCTCGGGATCGGCGTCCGCAGGCGCACTGTCATCCTCGTCCTCGTCGGGGAAAAGGTGGCGCCTGAACTTGGCCGTGAGCGCTTCGGCGGCGTCCTCGGCGCTGTTGTCGGCCTCTTCGAGGGCTGCCAAGGCGGCCTCGTCGTCCAGGTCCTCGTCGAGGAAGTAGTCGCGCGCCACCACCGCGAGGTCCATGGCGTAGTACGTCGACACCACGCCGAGCGCCTTCTTCAAGCCAAGGTGGAGGGCGTTCTCAAGACGCTCCGCCACGCAGCCCTTCAAGGACCTTAGGCGGCTGGACAATGCCGACCCCGACTGCGACCCCGATGGGACGTCGACGTCCTGGATGTCGCGGCACGCGGCGTCGGCGGCGTCAATTAGGGCCTCGAGCTCCCCTTGGGCCCCGGAGTAGGCGGCTTGAACGGCAGCCACCTCGTCCGCCTTCTCGTTCACGGCCTTCCGCAGCCCTGAACAAAAAATCGAGCACATCAACACAAACTCTGGCGAAGGAAAATGGCGAAAGGAGTCAGGAGAACGAGGAACCATACCCTCCACCAAGGTCTTCGCCTCAGCGAGCGCCGTGCGCTCCTGCTGAAGCAGGCCCTCTGCGCTGACCAGCGCGTCCTCCTTTTGCCGGAGCGAGCGGCCCGCCTGCCAAACGAAGATGAAGAGATGCGCGAAGTTACCTCGAACAGCTCCCGCGCGTGCCGGGAGTGGAGGTCAGCGGCGGCGGCGATGGCCCGCTCCAGGTCCTGCCCGACCTGCTCCGCGCGAGTCCACAGCTCCCTCTCCTCCGCGATGCCCAGCCAGATCTGGTCGGGCACATCGGCCTCCTCCGGCCACGCGTCCGGCCCGCGGCGACTCTCGCACAGCGCCACTTCGGCCATGTCCCACTCCGACGCTCCTCCGGTCGACGACCCCGGCGGCGGTTCCTGGACCACGCGGAAGGTGGGCGGCGTCACGGTCACGATCGCCCCCTCTGGGGGAGCACGCCCATCGCCGCCGTCTTGGGCCGCACCTCGCGCGTGGCCCAGGGCCGGCTGGGATGCCGCATCCCCGGCCGGCGCGGCCTCCTCGCGCCCCCGCGCAGGGGAGGGCAGGGCCGCATCGCCGTCCTCACGCCCTGGCTCCGTGGTCACCGCCGGGGCT
>OAMR01000172.1:2206127-2243961 GCA_900205405.1 Echinochloa crus-galli | reverse complement strand
ACAAGATAGTACAGTGCCAAGAGCACACCTTGCTGGACGTACAGCCTCGAGGCCGGAACCAGGATAAACCCCTTGTGTCATTGTGCTTGCTCCTGCATCAACCGGTGAGGGACGGGACACAGCGCATTCTGTTAGGCGCTGAGGTTGGGCGGCCAATCTCGGCACCGACAGGTGTAGGAGCTAATTATCTCAACCATATAAATTGTTAACTTGATGCACACACAAATCAAAGATCAGTTCTAGAATCTAAAAGAAGTCAAGTCTATGAAAGCAAGCAAGAAGCAAAGGAACTCGAGTATAATTGAATTAGACAAATTACAACTAAAAATGAAGTTCCAGATAATTCTACTGTCCCAGATTTGAACTGTGCGGATGATTGGCTAATCACCCGGTGCTTAAGCACTAGAGAAGAACAGTCTGACCGGATTATCCATCGTTATAGGATCGGACAAAGCACCAGATGATCCAAATGTTCATAACACCGGATCATCCGATGATGCATCAGATCGTCGAATGGTCAATGACGTCAGCAACTTTTGAATGTCCAATGGCTATATGGCATCAGAATGACTGTATTATCCGATGGTCCTGAAAAATATGAAACATCGAATCATTCAAAAATACTACTTCCTAGGTTTTTTACAACACCTAATTCATGTGGTCTAGCCTATATGTACCCTCCCATATGGTTCTTTCACCTGTTCTTGATCCGAGAAAACTCCAGAAAAACCTATTAGTGTGAATCTTGCTATGTGTTAGTGCTGGTCAGGTGAGTTCTCATAGGTTTGTTACTCTTTGTGGTTGATGACAACACCTAACCAGTCTTCGTGAAAGTGGTGATCTTGGTGAGCTCACAGAGATTCTGAGAGCCCCAAGGCCTTAGTGGCAGATGTGCACGGTTTGAGCTTGCTGTTTTGGAGATGAAGAAGGAGCATCCTTAGTGGAGAACGTGGGTTCTTAAGGACTCGAGGAGGCATATCTCTAGAAGAGAGTCTCACCATGGACTAGGGGGAGCGTCGTCTCTTCGATACCATGGGAAAAATCAGGTTGTCTCATGTTCCCTCTCGTTACATTCCCCAGATCATACTTGCAATTACTTTGATTGTTCTACATTCTTGCAAGATATTATCTAGGATGTATTTTGCCTTAGTGTGCTTCATTCGATCACTAGGATAACTCCATGCTAGTGTGCGTCTCATAGTAGATCCTAGCATTTCCTTTTGCATGTGAACTTTATGTTTTGGACTACACTAGAATAGGCTAAGGTTTGTATATTGCAAAATTAAACACCCCATCTTTGGGCCGTCGATCGCTTTCACACATTCATCATTGCTTCACGTAAGAGGGTTAACTTAGAGGTGCTACGTATATTTGAAGTGACGAAGATTATGAGCATTGGACCCTTACCCCCTAAACTTCTAATGTGGTACTGAACACCACAACCACAACTAGGCCACATGGGCCAATAACAACTACAACTATGAGATACTGGTTGGGGTATAACAGCCCATTACAACTACACTAGAGTATATTTTACTAATATTCTAGTTTATCCTCTCTATTCACAATGAGAATGGACCAAAATCATGGTAACATCTGGAAAAAGTAGCATTATAACATGGCAATAGTAGTGACCCTCAGCTAGTATAAGGTTTCTTGTTATGGAACCTATCTAGCCGGGTTCGAATCAGCATGGGTGCTCGCATTTTTCAAGATTTATTCCAAGACATAGATGACAGTATCCGTGGTGACTTTGTCAATCTCGAGATTAACTGGATTCAGTCTCTCATGTGCTTTTATGGGTTGGGTTACATGGATGTGTCCATAGAGGTGAGTTAGTGCGTATTTGTGAGTATTTATGTCTATATTGTGTTTTAGAAAAAAATATGGCAATAGTTTTCATATATCGCAACAATACTTCGAAGATGGCAATAGTAAGTTTTTTTTGTGCCAATCATTTTTTGGACTATTACCACACTTGTCTTGCAAGACAATCACCATAATACAATGATATATTTTTATTTTGCAATAGATGGCAACTTCTTGGTACGGAAGTTGAACATCTGGCAATACGTACTATAACTTCTCAAGAAAAAAAAAACATGAAAGCCAGATCGTGTTGCTATTTCTCAAACATGCGATGCGTTTGTAAAATCCAATCCCATTGTTGAATTGTATTTTTTGCAGATATTCTCTGTGTATGCATCCTAATTCACGTACATATAGTACTGTACCGCTATATACAAGTCAGTATATCACCACAGGTTGGGTGCAGGTTCTGGAAATGTAGATGCGTATTTAGTCCATGTATAACCTCTGTAGAGTATCAGTCTCTTTTGTCCAAAGATAAATGATGGTTCTTTTGACATAATTCAAAAAATAGGCTCATTTGGGACGGGAGAGCATTGATTACCGACCAGCAAATTCGGCGCCAAAAAAGTTAGCAGAACTTTCCCAAGTCCCATCTGTAACCACTCCACGTACCCGCCCATTTGCACATGCACACACCTATATATAACAAGCATCGGCTCTCCTAAGCTCTCCACCCATCCTCTACAACACTTCACACGTAACAGGTAGCAAGCTTTCCAAGCTCGACTTGTGCTGGAAGAAGCATGGGATCTGCATCGCACAGGGTTCTCGGCGTTTGTGCCGTGCTGATTGCGATAGCCGTCGCGAATGCTGCTGCATCTGGTGAGGCGGCGTCGGTGGTCGTCGGCCTGGCCAAGTGCGCCGACTGCACGAAGAAGAACATGAAGGCTGAGACGGCTTTCAAGGGTATAGATGAAATATATATTTATTTGACCACATTGCTAAGTCATGCTTACTCCCGGCCTTAATTATTTTTATGTTCTTGGGCACCTTAATTAATCTCTCAGGTCTTAAGGTGGCCATCAAGTGCAAGGACACCGATGGTGAGTACAAGAACAAGGCTCTCGGCGAGCTCCAAAGCTCCGGCGCATTCAGCGTCCCGCTCTCTGACGACCTCCACGGCGCCGACTGCCTCGCCCAGCTCCACAATGCAGTGGGCACGCCGTGCCCGGGGCAGGAGCCGTCCAGGATCACGCCTTTGGCCGATGGCAGCTTCGTTGCCATCCCCGGGAATATGCAACAACCGTCAGCAGTGTGTGCATCAGTGACCATCTGCGGACCCATGAAGAAGCATTTGAAGCCTGAGAAACCCAAGCCCAAGCCCGAGCCCGAGCAGCCCAAGCCGAAACCAGAGCCCAAGCCCAAGCCCGAGCAGCCCAAGCCGAAACCAGAGCCCAAGCCGGAGCCGGAGCACCAGCAGCCCCCAACGCCATCTTACGGTTCACCAACTCCCATCTACCACCTTCCAGCCATGCACATGTCTGGTAACTTCCACAAAGATGACCACGACGAGCTCGACCACTTCTTCGACCACTTCCACAAGAAGCCTGTGCCGCCAAAGCCCGAGCCGCAGCCCAAGCCACAGCCAGAGAACCACCCTCCTACGCCGGCGCAAGGGTCGCCGACGACGCCCACGAGCGGGTCCCCAACTACGTCCGGCCATCACTTCTTCGACCACTTCCACAAGGGTCATGGTCACCACCACTTCTTCGACCACTTCCACAAGAAACCTGTGCCACCGCAGCCCAAGCCAGAGCCCACGCCGCAACCGGGGAACCAAGGTCCCACGCCATCGAATGGCTCGCCGACTCCAATCTATTCGCCTCCTCCCAACTACTGAATCCGTTTTGTTGCCCCTGAGTTGCAGGCACCGTAATCTTGTGTGGCGTAGCAGGACTACACACTAGTTTCTGCAGAATAATGGTTATGCTACAAGTGTACGACTATTTTTTTTTTACCAAATGCGTGTGTGACTGGAGCGATGGATTATCTTTTAGCAACAAAAGGGGGTGTGTGTTAATTTATTAAGAATTTGGAGACATGTCGTATGTAATGTTTATGTAATCACTGGAAGCGATACCACGTTGTTTGACTTGTCCTTTTCATGTATGTTTAAGGCGCGTTTTGATCGTTCTCGTTCCCAGGCACTATTGAATTTGACCAGCCTCACGTACCTGAACGTACAGTTAGTTGACAGTTTTATCGCGCGCTGGATGATTACTAAGATTGAAAATCTTAAAAAGAATACTACATGGGAATCACATATAACACATACCATGTCATATAAGACTCATATATAAAACCTCAATAAAATCCTATGAAATTACAGTGCTATAATGGTGCTTGCAGACCGCGCTGGATCAAGAAACAGAGACTCCAACCGGTTTCAACTGACATATATATACAGCTAACAGCTTGCGGTGCTGTAATTGTGAGCCAAAAGAAAAGATGTTATTAAGGGATTGTACAAAAGCAAAAGTCTCTTGGCATTCATAAAAGCACCGAATAGGACACGATCATACGGTGCACCGTACCAGCTCTTATTGAACGTGCGTTCATTGTTTCCCGGCCTGTACACTGTCCATTATAGCGAACCATCTTTTTTTCTTGCTGGATAAATTAAAACTGACAATCCATTTGGTAGGCCACCTACAAATCTGGGCTTTTCTTCATTTTTTAAATAATATTTTAAAAATAACCCGTTTAGCCACACGTATCATCATACAAAACTTAGTTTTGGCTCCCCACTAAGGATTTCTCTCATATCTCATGAAGCCACATCATCACCTCCCACTAAGATGCACTAAAAACCCACTAAGATTAATTAATTGATATTTCTCTCATGTGCACATCATCTTGAATTCTCAAACGTGAATTGATTTTTACCTCACTTGCATAGTTAGTTGACATTGTAAAACAAATACAAGTATGATTCATTGTTTATCGAAAACTTTTTCAAATCCCACAGCAACGCGCGGCGAATCGCCTAGTTATATCTATTTACTTACGATATATCCTGCTGTGGCTTATGACGTACTTTGTGTATATTCATTCACTATAATTAGCGTGACAAGGACACAAGGTGCCTACTGGTGTGGGTTGCCGGAAGCCCGGCACACGCCAGCATGATGTTGATGTGGCATAGCTAGTGCCTACGTACCATGCCCAAAAGCATTGACGTGACAAGCTTGCGTTGCCAGACTAGCACTATCAGATCCAATTTAGCCTGACTTGGGGTAGAGGACTATGCTCTTCCCTAATAATTCATCATAAATCTGTTGATTTGTGATGATGTTTCCAACCGGAACTAAAGGTCTTTCTTGTACCTAGAAAAATAGGAACAGGGACTAAAGGCCTATTGTCTCGAGTCAAAACGTAACCGGGACTAAAGATAGAGGATGGAAATTCCTTTTTCCACTAGCGAGATCATTCCTTGCAACTCTAGGAAGCTATACTCCATATTTTCGTTATGTTGGCCCATTTTATAGATTTCAATGTAAAAAGTTCCATATCTAAAAATATGAATCAGAATGCATGAACTACATGACACTAATAATTCCACCCGCGGATATACACTAGCAATTCCATGACATATATACAGTAAGTTGGTACAAGCAAGTAACTCTACACCAAGTAATTCTACATGTCACAATAGCGTGCAAATTATATTTTTGCAATTATATTTCATGGGATTAAATAATATTTTTGGATGATCTAAGGACCAAAAACTACATTTTTCATCAATACAAAAGTTATATATCTGTCCCTGGATGTTATTAATTTGTTAGCAAAATTACTAGATTTTTTGCATTTTCATAATATTATATTTTTGAAATCCTCTAATTCATGGAAAACTCATATAAATGTTGTCAAGAAAATATGGATCCTTCGTGCATAGTTCGGTTAAAACTGGTTGCTCGCATTTATAGCTAATAAAGTTTATGTAATATGTGGCATATGCTTGCCGGCTCAAGGTACAAGTGGTGGCTTCGTAATTTTTCTTTACCATGAACACTTAGCTTACACTATGTGAGATCTATTATTGGTAACGGGCGTAGATGCACATTGGTAATGGCCATCAAGTTTGTTGCCGTTATTGTAACAAATGATCTATTAGTGTAAACCAGGGAAAGCACAAAGATATCAGGACACAAGGATGAGAAAACACGTCATCCACACGATAAAAAGACTATGTTAGGTGAAATCCTGAGATACCTGGTTTAACGAGCAAAGCGCTGGTCTAAATCTATCAAATTTAATTCTTCTATTTTTGTTTGTTTATCTTCATACCTTTGGCTGTCGAACTTTAACATCGGCAATCCACAAGGGGGTACCCATGTGGTAGATTTGTCGGCAAAGGGGATCGCGGGGTTGACAAGCTCGAGGTAACACAAGACGCAAGGTTTAGTCAGGTTCGGCTACCCGGAGGTATAATAACCTACGCCCTGTGTTCTGTGGTGTTCGTATTGTGGGTGTTCGACAAAGCTTCACAAGCTATGGCAAACTTTGTAGTTCCAACAAAATGATTGGCTTCCCCGTGTGTATTGGCTCCCTCAGGAGGTTGACATAGGCCACCTTATATAGAACAACGACCTAGGGTTTACAACATAAATCCCATGATATTCGGGTATATCCCACTCATTGGGTCATAGACCTTGCAGATTACGTCATCGTCAAACTTGTTCAGCATGTCAACGGTTCCTTGTGGGGCACCTCGGGGTTAGCCCACAACCTTGTCGGAAGTGGGCCCAGACCGGCTATCACCACTGTTGATGATAGGCCCAGGGGTACCCATATCCCACATGTGCAAAACATCTTTTTTTCGAACTAGGTGAACGAACTCGTAGATGATTGTAAACTAGGGATTCTAATTTATGCTATTGGTGCTACCAATGTCATTGTCGTTACAACGAAAACCAAAAGTGAACATGTGAAAGGCAAGCTGATTCCTTTCAGATATTTCATCTTGGTTTGGTTACAATGGCACTGACATCGCGAGCTCCAACTGGAGAGGTTAGAATTCTGAGTTACAATCATCTCAAGCCTGACCACAAAGTTAGAAATAAAGATGTTTTGCAAAGAAAAGTCAATAGATGATGGAAAAACAAGAAAAAATATTTAGATACACCAAGATACACTTTTTGCACGTTAAATTGGAGTTTCTCAAGATGATGCCTGACTTGAGCATATATGTCATGCACAACATATGGACAGATCCATTGATCCTAATAATCTACTATTTCTAGGGTTTATTAAAATTGAGCTCGTAACTTATGACTCCAATGTTGTAGAAGGATATATCTTAGTTATCTAGCAAATCCAGGTGTGCAATGGATATTACCATAACTTTAATGATGGACTTTGTTTGAAGTATTACCCCTTGGATATTTCTAAGGCAACATCACCTTTTTGAAAGAAAGGTACTACAATGTGCCATATATCCATCCATCCAAATATTCATCAATTTGTGCATTTATCTAAAGAATATATATCTAAATGTAGCACCATTCATCAACCCATGCATTTATGTACGCCACATTTATCTAAACATAAGAAGATTTATTCATTAATCCAATGTTCCATCCATATTCATCCATCCATGTGTCCATATGGCACAAGATTAGGGTGGAACAGCTTACCATGGGTCATGGAGTAGCGCAACACTTGGGTGAAGGGGTTGGGGATGAGTAGGAGGTCGATGCTACACCAAGATCGGGGCTAGGGAGGATGAGGTTGTCACGTGGAGGTCAGGATTGGGGAGGACGAGATCGCCACGCCGAGGTTGTGCCAGGGAGGAGGAGCTTGCTATGCCGAGGTTAGGGTCTGGGAGGTGGATGCCGCCACTAGTACCAAGGTCGGGAGGAGGATCTCGCCACGTCGAGGTTAGGGTCAGGGAGGGGGATGCCACTGCACCAAGTTTAGGCTCGGGGAGGAAGATGTCGTCGCCAAGCTTGGAGGCCCAAAGGTGTCATCATACCTGCTCAGACAGCAGATGAGGAGGTGGTGTTCGACCGAACCCGGCTGATCTCGAGGTGAAAAGGAGACATCATCGTCGGTGCAGATATGGGTGGCAATAACACAGTGATGGTGGTGTGAAAAGGATTGATAGGCCAAGGAGCTCGGTGAATTTGGGACTTTTCTCTAAAAACAAAAACTAATTTTGCAATACAAGGAACCTTAGCCTATTATAGTGTTGCCCCAAGCTTATACTTCACATGGCAAATGAAATGCTAGAATTAACTATGACAAGCACACTAGCATTAAGTGATCTTAGTGATCAAAAGAAGTATACTAAGGCAAAACACATCCTATATTATGAAATATGAAATGCAGAATGTAAAGAGGGGACATGCGGCAACCGGATTTTTCCCATGGTATCGAGGAGTCGATACTCCCCCTAGTCCATGTTGAGACATATACCTCCTTGAGTGCACTAATAATCCAAGTGTTCTACTTAGCATGCTCCATCTTTATCTCTGAAACGATGGGCTTGAACCATGTATAAATGTCACTACGGCATTGGTGTTCGCAGTTTCCACAATCTTTGAGAGCTCACCAAGATCATTACCATCTCTAAGACCGGCTAGCGGTCGTCAACCATTGATAGTAACAAACCTATGAGCCCTCACTTCACTAGCATTAAGCATTAAGTGAGATGCACATAAGTTTGAGATGAAGAACTAGAAGAACTTTTCTCTCCTCTATTTGAAGCACACTTGAATCTTGAAGATTTAGCTTAGATTCTTATAATCTTTGGCCCTTAATCATCCTAAAAGATTGCTAGTAGTTTTTGGGGGGAGGGGGGGTAAATAATAGGTAAAAGGACCCATAGAAACCCCTTGAATGGCTGGACCATGTGAGGTGGCCATTCGAAAAATAAACTGCTATTAGTAGCACTGTTAGATGATCCGATGCTTCAACTTCTTCACGATCGTTGGAGGATTCAGTCACTCTGACACCATGTAGCAATTGGAAATTCAATAGTTGGTGACATCATCAATTGTCGGATGATCCAGTTTTATCAACTTCTAACAAAGAAATATTTGGATCATCTAGTGCTTTGTCCAACACTTTGCCATCAGACACTCCAGTCACCCTATTCTTCCCTAATGCACAAGCACAGATGATTATGCAGTCATTGGCATAGGTAATTCTGTGGACCTCCGAATTATCTGACCCTTCATTTTCAGATAGAATTTTTTCAATTCAATTATTCTTAAGTTCCTTTCCTTGTTGCCTTGCTTCCATAGACTTGACTACACTTCTTTTAGCTTCTTGAATTGATTTTTTTACTTGTGTGTGCATCAAGCTAACAATTTGCATGGTCAAGCTACTTAGCTCATACGCCCCTCTTAATACTACGGTCATGAAAGCTATAAACTCAAGGTCCTATACCTAACACAAGTGTCCTTCATCTTCTTATGACACTTGGGTCAAGATAAGTTTTTAACCTTCATAAATTGATCATTTGATATCTTGTAGAGTTATTCATTCGCATTTCCTTGCTAATGTATTCTATTTGTATTTGAGTATCTTAAAATAATATATTCCTGTAAAATAAAGTTAGTCATATATAAATCCCAATTTTGTTTCATATATCACCAAAATCCATAAACAGGCATAGGTGCTTCATGGTGGTGGAGGCGACGGAGCACTGGGTTTAGGAGAAGAATCGAATGTTTGAGGATTTGCCGATTTGGAACGGGAGCAACGGCTTATAAATATACAAAATATAAAGTATCGGATGAAAAATATGCCCGTTACAAATGAGACTTCAATTAGTGATAGACATGATGCATATGCTACAATTGATATTGATAATTTTCTTTATTGATATCCATTACCAATTTCTAGTTATTTGGTAATGGGGAGTTGTTGAGGATCGGCTTAGATTGGGAGGCCTTTTTAGTAACGGCATCACTGCAGCCCATTTTGTTTATTGTAACGGGCCCGTTACTCGTTCCGTGTTAGTAAACATGTGTCCTCGCGTGGTCTTTTAATTTGATTAATAATAATTCTTTGCCCATTAACTATTCAGACATAACGCATACATCTCATGGTTCTTTTCCATCCCATGCATTGCATCTTATACATACTTATCACATCTGCATAATTCAAACGGTTACATGCATTGTTCTTCATGATCATGTAAATATAGAAGGGGCTAAACATTTATGATAATTCCAAATATCAAATATACCAAAATAGAGAAATAAATCCATGGGCCAAAGTGCAAAAGATCCATTACCCATGACCTAAAGTAATTAGTGATATGGCTTCGTTAATCATGATCTTTCGATGGGAGTGGGGTAAGGATCGACGTTGTGCTGCCTGACTACAATGACTAACAGGTTTGTTGCGCCGTAGCAATAGCTCACTGGCTCTAATTTGTTATTACTCTTGCTATGCTAAGAACAACCTTAAATACGGACGCAAATCAAAGAACAACTGAAGAAGCAAACAACACAGAGACCTTACCTAAAGGATGAATTCGATGCATAGAAGTTTGGGGTTCTAAATAAGTGAAGCAGATTTTCTAGTCGATACACTCGCTTACTTGTAGCAAATGCTAACTTGTATTTAAATAAAACCCAAATATTTGCTGGCAGCTGTTGTTATCTTTATATTAAAGAGAACAGCAGGAGGTGTGAAAAACTTAGCTACGACGCTACCTTAAGGGCAAGTATATTGGTGCCGTATAATAGGCGGTCTCATGCAGTGTCACGTAATTTTGAGACGATTTATCAGACAACTTATACACTAGGTTGTTATTTTGGTTCTCTCGTAGTAATATAATATCTCGTAATTTGTGGAGAAATAAAGAAATATTAGTGGTTGCATGACAACAAAACTAGTACAATGGTGTGAGAGTTGTCTTATAGTCATAAAATTTAGCTCATTATGCAATTTTTTCGCGAACGATTTTTTTCTCTCACGTCGCTCTCTCTCCTCCGCATTAGCAAAATCCTACGTGGCACTGCATGAGACGATTATCAAACTGTTGATGTGTAACAATGTACCTACTCTAACAGGCTCTACTAGATACTCCATCCGTTCTAAAATGTAGGTCGTTTGACTTTTTCTACTGCAAGTTTGACCGCTCGTCTTATTAAAAAAATTATAGAAATATAGTCAAATTTAAGATATTTTTAAAGAATTTATATTAATAAAGTAAGCCATCACAAAAAATATGATACTTTGCACAAAATTTTGAATAAGACGAGTTGGTCAAACTTATGGTGAAAAAAATAAACAATCTATATTTTGAAACGGAGGGAATACAAGCTACACCAAATGGTAGTTGGAGGTATAAACATCTCTCGCTAGTTTTTGGTCAACTCACATCAAATGTAATGGTATGTTTTGATCCATACGGAAGTAGATTTTGAGACCATTTCTATACTATAAGGATCCAGTAGAATTGAAAACACTTCTCACCTAAAAAATTCCTACCCACCCTCTCACATAGGGCCCACATCACAGATTTTTAGGTGGGTCCGGGATCGAAAAACATGTGAAGAAGAAAAACCAATGTTTAGAGAGACTTTCCGTTGTTCTGGCCCTTTTTTTCTCACCGTGAAAAAAGTATACCCGCCTGCGTTACCCACTTACCCCCTCCGTCTCCCTCTGTGCATGATTTCCGTAAGCACCATGATTTCCAATTCCTGTCAACTCCCTAATCACGGGCCGGTAATCACGTCCATTCTGATTTTCCTTTTATTTTTTGTTTCCACGTGTCTTGCCATCTTTTTCCTTGCTAATCATACATAAGTGCAGTATTCTGTCGCCTACACGACTACACCCTTGATCTTGCCACCACGAACTCCTTCGCCCTGTCGGCAGCCTGCAGTCTCATGCACTGCGTATTCTGAAGAACTACGACAAGTCACGCGTCTCTGCAGTTTCATCAAGCGTCGAACCACTAAAAACTGATTCATAGTATTCTGCACCACTGTTGGAATGGACAAAGGGCATGATGTGCTCATTTTCATTTTGTGTCAGGATTATAGCCAGAGATCAAAAATTGTTTCGATTAAGGCTAATGCTAGCTAAGGCTGGAGGACATTTTCCCGAAATTGCACAGACTAATCTTCAATGGACAAAAGGTCATGATGTGCTACCAATCAAATTATCTAGTGTTTCCTGTAAAAGAAAATCAAAACATAGAGCTAACATTTATTCTGTATTATCTGAGATTTTAGAATTTCAGTCGGCTGTCATCTGTACCATGGTCTCTTATATATTTTCTATCATCAAATTGTCAACTTTTTCAAGACTTTGTATAACTACGGTCTCTTATAACTATGCAGAAGTCAAAAGTGTTTTTCAAAATCTTATATCATCTCGATGTAATACCTTAAAAATGAATAAATCTTTCTTTATTGAAAATCTCTACTATAAATATAAATGATGTTTTATGGAATTTTTGTAAATATAAGTTTTGCTTACAAGATCCTTTCAAAACACGTGAGTGTCACACGTGCATTCTACTATATGTCTTATTTTCTTGATTTTTTGTCCTATGAACATTTATTACAGCAGGTTATGATCCATTTTTTTATACACGTGCGACACGCACGTGCACCCAAACTTTCTCTTGAAAAATATGATGAATTAATAATATAAAATTTATTAATATAATTTTTTACCGCGTGCGTGTCGCACATGCACTCTACTAGTCAACTAACATGCTTGACGGCAAAACATGAAAATCCACGGGCCCTATTAACGGTCCGCCATCTGCTGCGTTGCTGAAGCGGCTCAAGGACAGCGGTGACGCACACGTGGATTGGAGTTAGGTTGGCCTCTTGGGCCTTGGCGGTCTGGTTGGAGTAATATGGGCTTGAGACAATTAAACAAGGACCGTAGGTCTCCTGGGCTGATGTGCCGAAAAAAATCCGAGGCACACACAAGTGCCACGAACTCCGCTCTGGGCCGGCTAGGCCACAAGTCACGGGCTGAAAATATGAGTTCTAAAAGCAATGCAACCACATGTTAGGTCCTCTTGGTTAAATCTACAGCCCAAGAATTTCATCAATAAAGGTCTTGGGGTGGGCAAAACTGGAGTGAGTGCACCAGCACCTGATCAGTACGAGTCTCTTCTTTCTACTGGTACATGTAGTTCACTGTGTCAGGAGTTTTGGTGTGTTCTGATGAACGTGTGAACGGTAGTGTTGTGTATAAACAGCGAACATTTTGCTCCTTTGTAATAAATGCACTGCATGTTTTTATTATGATGTAAAGTTGAGCCTGTTTTTGTCCGCATTTTATAAAGTAACAATCTATTTTAGCACTGAATAGCCTACAAGTGCAAGCTGATCTAGCATTTTCCTTGTTGAGAATGCATGGGCCCTTGGCTAAGGGGTTGATTGGTTGCCTGCATCTGAGGTCATCCAGGCCCGCCATATGTAGGTGAAGCCTTTGATTGGTTGCCTCCAGCAAATATTGCGCCTGACCCTATAGGTGCAATGGACGAGTTTTATCTACATATGTGTGTACGTAGCTACACTCACCATTAATATATCATTCTGTGTTGTCTATATACTTATTTATCATTTAAGTATATATGTTCATATACTAATTCTAAGATACTTCAAATCGAATTACATGAAATAATTTCGAAAATAAATCTAATTTTAAATATATTATGATTATACATTTATACTATTATATAAAATATTATGTCCATATATTTAATGTATGCTTACATGCCCAACGTATATAACACAGATGATCTAGTACCATCACGTATTCTAAGATACATACTCTTTGTTGGATCGGATTCGTACTGTATCATGAGAGATAGATAGGTGGGTGTAGCTACACATGCGTGTAGAATGGATTTTTCCTTGTTCGGTATGATTTCCAGTTCAATTACTTAACAAACTCAAATGATAGGATAATCTAGTTACTGTTATAAAAAGGGGCTATGTACACTGTGGAGTTTAACTTTAGAAACCACTTGCTCCATCGATTCATAACATTGCATACTTCTGGGGACCAATTTGTCCAGTCTGTATATTAAACCAGCACAGCTTAGGGTGAAACTACAAGTTAATGTGTGTCACTATAGGTCCACGTTCTAGATCTGAATCTCTGATTCGAACCAGCAAAAGGTACGGTATTTCTTCCAATAGTTATCCACAGTGTGATTCCGGTAACATCTGTACTTCATTCGTTATGGAGCTCGATCGTCCGCGCGGTACCATATATTCACCAGCTCACTGCTCACGTGCCTTCAAGATGGGGATTAAGTCGACGCCTCTTTCTTGCAATGTAGTACATGCAAAGATCTGCACGAACATACTAAATTACTGGTGTACAAGGTAGACAAAACTTGTAGATATTAATTTATTTAAAATAATAAATCAAGTATATTGAAGCATTCGTTTTATTTTTTAGAAGAATTCAAAAGTGTTCCAAATTAACCGAAGCGATCAGATGCTGTTCATGTACAGTGGTACACCGGCAGTTGAATTTACGGCGAGTGGACCATTGCATGTATCCAGCGCATACCGTACCATCATTCCTGCTGCAAAAGCGCATATTAGCAGTAGTTGCAGCAGCAAGCCGGCACTGGCAACTGGCTTGCATCCATTGCATGCTGTGCTAGACCACGCACGCATGTATCTACCGAGATGCGTATGCGTTGCCACGGAATAAATGTAGATCGCGGAGACGATCAAAAATTGAATTCAGCTTGATCTGGACGGCGTGGATTTGATTAATGTCCCATCTACAAAGCCGGCGCCGCTGGGTGTGCATGGTTTACTGTGCATTGACATGGGGCTGCTGCCGAGCTGTGTGTGATCAATGCGCCCGCGCCTATAAAGGCCATGGCTCTCCAGGTTTGTCTCCACCACCACACCCAGCTACCTGTAGCCTTCTTGTAGCGCTTCCAGCACCATGGCAGGACGGAAGCTCCTCGGCGTCTGTGCCGTGCTGATGGCGATCGCCGTCGCCAACGCGGCGGAGGGCCAGGTGGCGTCCGTCGTCGTCGGCCTCGCCAGGTGCGCCGACTGCACCAGGAAGAACATGAAGGCGGAGACGGCTTTCAAGGGTACGTGATTAGTAACATTGTAACAAGCATAGCGTGCGTATGTAGCTAGTGTAATACAATCTTCCCATGGTAAAGTTGTTGGTAGGATCCTTATTATTTATATGGTATGCGTAATAAGAAAAACTGGTAGGATCCTTATTAACCGTTTTTTCCAGCATGACAAATAAACTGCGTTCTTTTGTTGTTCATTCACAGGTCTCCAGGTGGCGATCAAGTGCAAGAACGCCAACGGCGAGTACGAGACCAAGGCCGTCAGTGAGCTCCAAAGCTCCGGAGCCTTCAGCGTCCCCCTCGCCGCCGACCTCCACGGCGCCGACTGCCACGCGCAGCTCCACAGCGCCGCGAACGCGCCCTGCCCCGGCCAGGAGCCCTCCAAGATCGCGCCCATGTCCGGCGGCACCTTCGTCGCCATCCCCGGCAAGAACACCCATTACCCGTCCGCCGAGTGCGCGTCGGCGTTCCTCTGCTCTCCGATCAAGAAGCACTTCTTGGACCATTTCCACAAGAAGCCCGTGCCCGTGCCCGTGCCAGAGCACAAGCCGGCGCCGGAGTACCACCCCGCACCTGAGCACAAGCCACTGCCAGTGCCGGAGTACCACCCTCCCACGCCGGAATACCACCCCACACCGGAATACCACCCTCCCACACCGGAATACCACCCTCCCACTCCAGAGTACGGGCACCCAAAGCCAACTCCGATCTACCATCCTCCTGCTCAGCACTGAATAAACCATTCCCATGAGTTGAGCATATTTTGCCACGTACGGATGCCATAGCTGGAACGGCATGCATGAGGCTTGCGTTAGTTATTAATTTGGTATGCGTTATCACTAGTGTACGCATGGAGAATAAATGTTGAGAATATTGACTAGTTGTGCGGGGTCCTTGTACTTGATGATCGTTGTTTAGATTTGATTAAAGTGGAATGTGTGTATCTTGTTTCTTGGCCAATATATGTAGCCTGCTTGTTCTCCGTCCTCTTGCTCTATGTAAAATTATTAGTTATTGCGCTTTTTCTACCAAACAGCAGGGAAGCCACCTGCCGTTTTTTTATAAATTTTATAACAAAAAGGTTTACATATAGGTTACAAGGCGGCCAATATACAGGTTGCTTGAGCTTTTATCTTTATGTAATTTCAAACATCATGTTACGTGGAACTTCTTCTCCTTGCTTAAATGAAGTGCCTGTGCTAGCTCCTGCTTTATTTAAAAAAAAGGGCCTGGCCTTATGACTTATGAGAAGTTAGCGCATCCTTGAACATTGACTTCTCAAGAGAGAGAGAGAGAGAGAGAGAGAGAGTCCCACCATCTAATAACCGTGTTGCTCATGCGTCAAATGCTTTAGAAAGAGTCTCTTTCAAGATCTACAAAACCAAGTGTCCCTAACCGACAATAACATGTCAGCATGTGCAAGAGAGAGCTCCTATGAGATATGCAGCAAGGTCCAGCATGTTTGCCTGAAGACGCACCTAAAGAAGAAATGTAATATTTTCTTCCAATCTCGATCTACAGAGCAGTTATAGTCACCTAGAATTATGTTCTTCCTTCTCAAAATACTTCTGGTATTTAATATGAGTAAATTATGCTTGCGATCCCTAAACTACTGGAAAATTCTCATCCAGGTTCTATTACTACGAAAGTGCCTCAATACTCGTTCGCCGTCCTCTCCGATGCCAAATAAACCAGCCAAGAATGGAGGGGTAACTGAGGAAATCCACGTTGGACACGATTCACCCCCATTTTGTCCCCCTCTCAATTGTTGTGGGTGGATGAGTGAGTAATAATGCATAATGCATCAGGTGTTGACCAAGGTGAGGTCATGGAGAAGGATCCTTATATATTGAGCTGATGCTAGTCAGCCCACTAGATGAAGCTGCGAATACGCATGTAGGTTAACTGGGCTAGGAAAGCTTGTTCTTGGTTTTAGTCTCCAGGTTTTCTATTTATTATTAAATGAGCCCTCTGCTTCTAGTTTGTTTCTTTTCATAATTTTCAATCACAGTTTTCAACAAATAGAAAAACATGAGCATGGATTATATATTTCGCTAGTTAAACATGGAAACTACGAGGAAAAAAATAAATACATGGTTGGACAAATATTCGTAGACAAATAATTCTAGTTGAAGAATTATTTGTTCTAGATAAAATATAATATTTTCTATTTCAATATTCTACACTATCAAATTTATAATGTTCTAAGAAACCGAATAAATTGTTCTAGCGAGCACATAAAAATTTGCAGATAAAGAAACATAATGACATAAAAAAAACACATCGAAGTTTCACAGTTCGCCCAGATTGATATCGTGAGAATGAGAAAATGATGGTGGAGAATTTCAATAATATGAGAATTAGCTCCCATGAAGTTGTTCACTGATTTGCATGTGTTGACACACCTATATATTCTTATTTGGCATCTTGTTGATCTTCGAATGAAATTTCAGATTTAGTGTTTTGTTTGATGTGAACTAGGGTTTCTGATCATCTGAAAGGTCCTAATAACTATCGATTTGGCGGAGGCGAAACACAAAACGATCCGGCTTCCGAACAACATGTTCCGAAATCCGCATTCGCAGCACCAAGTCTCCTCAGGCTATCAACCGGCGTTGCACGGTTGACCTCGCCAAGAAGGATAATCCTTGCCTATGAATCGAAGAGCATAAGCAAGAACGAGAAAGAATGCAACACAATTGCAGATGAATGATTAAGCACACGAAGTTGGGGTCTCACAAACCGACGAACGGCGAAACTGTTCGATCTTGACGGAATAATCTAAGCAAAACTCAAAAACCCTAATGGTTGATGGCAGCTAGCTAATATAGACACAAGGTCGTGGAAAGACCCATTGTCGCGCCCCTAATGGGTTTTGTAACATCCCGTAATTTTACGCGGGATTGTTGAATGCAAAAATCTGAGTTTCAAAATTTTTGGTGAAATTGTGTGTATGCAAACAAACATATGCGGTTGTCTTCTTTTGTGCCCCCTATATTCCTAGGCAAAATTTAAATTTAAAATCCAAGTTGTGTGCTAAGGATTAAATTAGATGTGATTTGGATTTAGTTGGGTTTTTGGTTCTTTGTTAGGATTTGAATTCAAATCCTAGATTTGAATTCAAATCAAATGCTAACTTAACTAACAAAAGCTAACTCAACCCTTCTAACTTCCCATGGGCTGAATCCGTTTCACAAGTCTGATCTCGCCCCCTCAACTTCTCCCTGAGATCGCAGACCAGCTCTAGCCCAGCTCTGTTTTCTGGCTCATCTTCGGCCCAAACCGCAGCCGCGCCTCCTCTCCTTTCTTCACTCGCTGGCGAGCGGGACCCACACGCGAACTGTGCATATTCCCCCTTCTTTCTTCTCTCCCACGCCCAGCGGAAAGCGCCACTCCCGGCCAATCCTGGCGCCCGAGCTTGTGCGGCCCGTCGAGATCGCGACGCGTGGCCTCGGCACGGACGCCGAGCCACCCCGACCGTCCAAGCCCCCAAACCCTAAAGCCCCGGCTCTATTTAACCGACCCCCGGGTCGTCTACCTCCTTGAGCCGCCGCCACCCCAGTTGGGGTTTTCCAGCCTTCAATCCGAGTGAGGGAGGGGAGGAGAAGGAGCAGAGGAGAGTGGAGAAGAAGGAGGCGTGCTGAGGGAGCAGTGGGGTGAGAGCAAGCCAAGGGCGAGCCGGAGCACCCTCCCGACGTCGAGCCGAAGACCGGAACGCTGCCGCTCGAGAAGCCAACGACGAGGAGCCGGACCCGGGTCGATCAAGGGCGCACGAGCACCGCCACTTGACTGACAACCTACCCCGAGCTGCTGCGTACGTCTACTGGCCTGAGGTGAGCCGCCGTCATGGAGATCCTTTCTCCCTTGTCTCCGGCCGAGCACCGCCGTGTCCACCGCCGCTTGCTAGCCTCTGTCCCGGCCTTCGTGCCGATGGTCTCGTGCAGGTCCCCGTCGCGCCGCTCGTCTCTGTTTCCGCAACCCGCCGACGACCCTCTTGCAGCAAAGGCCGCCGCAGACCGTGTCGCGAACGCGGGCGACCGCGATCTCGCACACGCGCACCCAGCTGTTTTCGCCGAAGCCGCGGACTCAATCCCTCTAACGTCGTGCAGCCATGCCGCCCCTGTTCGCCGTGGTCTCCATGCGCCGGGATGCCGGGCCGTGCGGACGCCATGGCCACGCCGCCGCTCTTCCACATCGGGGAGCAGCTGCGTGGGCCGAGCTCCCTCTCTTCCTTGCCAATCGCGTTCGCGAAGCCAAGCCCTATCTCTTTCGTTTCCACCCGAGCCTCGCCGACCATCCCTCGACCCTTACCGTTGTTGCTGCCGCCGCCCGCCGGAGCACCCTGGGCACGACGTCGTGCGCGTGCGTGCGCACTCGTTGAAGCCACACGCGCGGCCACACCTAGACCCAGCCGGCCGAGCCGCAGCAGATCCATCCAAGCCGCAGTTTGATCCCGTGAACCCGGTGCTCATGGACTCGTCTAACGGTCCACGGTGGACCGCATCCACCGCGCCGCAGCCAACCAGCCGGCTCTCGTGGGCCGGAAGCCCCAGCTTAATGGGCCGGCCTGTTACTTTCAGCCCGTTTCCAGCCCAACCGTTTTCTTTCTTTTCCTTTTTCTTTTAACAGCGCTAACAGCCAGACCCCACCTGCCATAGGCTCTGTGAGACTGACCAGTGGGCCCACTGACCCCGTTGACCCGCTGACCGTTGACTGGTCAACATTGACCAAGTCAACGCTGACGTCATCCGGGTCCACGATGACGTCAGCAAAGTTGACCCCACTGATGACGTCTGCATGATGTCATGCCGACGTCAGCAGGCTGATTTATTGCTGTTTTTCTTTTTCGGGAAATTATTTAATATTTTCAGAAAATAATTTAAACTTCGAAATTAATAATAAGTCAACCGTAGCTCAGAAAAATATGAAACCAGTTTCTATATTTTTCTAAAATCATGACCTACGTGTAAGCGTAGAGTTTGGTGTTGTTTGGGTCTTCTTGCTTTGTCGTTTTGGTGTTTCCTTGCTAGTAGATGCGTCTTATTTTCTTTCCGCGATCTTAGGAGGTCTGGAGATTCAAGAGGAGGACGTCTACTACCTCAACTACCTCTACGAAGTGGAAGAGCAAGTCCCAGGTTCACGTCCAGCCATTCTCTGAAATACCTATTAGACATGCAGCTAGTATGCTAGCGCTTTACTTTATTCGCATGATGATGATATGCCTGCACTGCCATTTATCTACCCTGTTTTCCTTGCTACCTATTATCCACTTTATGAGAATGCTATGCTTGCATGTGTTGGGATGGTTGTGATTGATCTTCTTGGCGTGAGTTGGGTGGCTTGGGTGGAGATAGTGCTGGCGTGGGAGGAGTAGTGCAGGTGTAAGGGGGACTCGTTGTGGTGTACTCTCCCTGATTTACCACGGTCCCCGACTTGCCCCGGTGGGAAGGTTTCACGACCCTGGGGCAGCTGTTAGCTCAGATTGTTTCCCGAGCCCAGGGAGACAGTATGACACCGTTACTTCTTAGGGTCTTTGTTGTGGGTTGTGTCTCAAGTTGGCTAGCTACCAGCTGCAGCCCGGATGGTTCCAGGAGCGCAACCTCTGCAGAGTGAAAACTATACGTATAGCCGTGTCCACGGTCACGGACGATCCTTCATTTGGCTTTTCCTTATTAGCATGGGATTCTGCTTTCTTACCTCATCCTTGATTGGGTTATGAGAGGTTGGACCAGCTGAGGCTGTTGAGACAAGGTGAGGAGGGAGCTCACCGAGTCGACTAGCGAGTGATAGGTGATGGCGGATGTTTATTACGGGAACCTGCTGAGGCAGGACGAGCCCAAGGTCAAACACGAAGGAAGATGTCAAAGAGGGCTGTGCGCTGCGCTCAAGGATGCCTGTGAGGTGAAGGCCTGAAGCACCATAAGCTTATAGCTATCCGCTGCGTAGTTGTTTTCCTTCTGTCGTGTAGCCCAGTGGGCTTGTACCATACCGCTATGTATTTGTATCATGTTTGAGGACCTTAATCAATGTATGGATGTGATATTCAGCTGAAATGAGTTCTGTACGTGATAGCTGTTGTTCCTGTGACTATCACAAGGGTACAGGGAGTCGGATTCTCAGTTTCAAGAATCCGGTTCGTTTCAGGTTTCCACACGATACACGACCCAAAGGCCAAAAGACGGTGACGCAGCTCCTAACAGATTCTGGACGTCAACTTGTTTCGTCGATTCCTGATGACTCCGGACGAATTTTGACATGAGACTGGTGCCATCAGAAAGGTTATCTTCTTAGCTTTCCAAGAATATAAAGAACGTCCAAATATGAGCCCGTTTGCGACCTGGGCGTCCGATTTAGCGCTATCTGCTCCTGGACTCCGAGGTGGACTCGAAGTCGACTTGATTTGGGCCTCCATCTTGCATTGCAAGCCCTTGCTGGTCCTTTCCCCCCTTGAAGGACTTCTCCAACTATCCTCTGGTCCTCTCCATGGTTTGTAATTATAATATACTCATTAGGTAGCAATCTAGTCTCTTAATCACATAAAGAAGTACTTAGGAATGAGCTCACCTCTAAATTCAATTGTCGCGTGCGAGCTCTAGTGATTGGACCTTGAATGATCTATGGAGAATTGTTGTGTGTATCCGTAGGAGTGATGTCCTCATCATTGTTACTTGCCATAATAACACTTATGTAACAATTGGAAATGATTCATGAAGCATAACATAAACTCTCGCACGTACCAACTTCTTTAAGCTAATATGGATCCTCCACATCCACCCCTCATCCTAACAGTAGACCATGTACCTCGTGCACCCAGAATATGGAGAGCAAGTTAAATTTCATTGAGTACTGCAAACCTATTAAATAAATAACCATCTTAAAAAATAGCACCAGCTTTCTATCATTGGATTTTATAAATCAGTTACATTGACAAGTGACTCAAAAACCCTACCACCATCGACTATTAAATCCTCTACTACATCATCATCATCATTAGACTTAAGTGTATAGTATGGATAATTGGTTTCATCATCATTAGATATGAGATCATGATATTTCTCCTCATCACTAAGTCCTACATACTCAACCTCATCAAATTAACCCCATGAGTTTGGATTTGATGTCCTTTTCTCACTTGATTTGCTGGCATCTTTGTCATAGTTGCATCATTGGCATATGCTAGTGTTTACCACCTCTAGTTTATTATTCATTCTGTTTTGCAAAATCACTAACACGTCAAAGGGTTTGACCTTCAAAATGTAGGAATCGGTGTGTGGGACGTGTCTCTTAAGCCTTAACTAGAGGCATAAGACAATTCCAACTACATATCACTTCTCTGTCCATGCTTTTAATTCGGGTGGTTGCTGATAGAAGATTAAAGACACTAGTTCCTAGCTTGTTTCATTGGAATGTGCTCAGTTTTGCACATCTACAACATGCAATTTTGGCTCTCATGTACACAATTTAAATTCTACAATGTTTTCAGTTTAGTTTTCCTATGCCATGGTTTCATTTTCTCCAACATTGGAGCTGCTTTTAGAAGCAGCCACTTGCACGGGTATAAGTGTGTGTATATAAGTGTATAGATACACCCAACATTTTTGAAATAAATTAATTACATGTATAAAATAAAGATATTACTCATAGCTACGCTAAATTTTGTAAGTTGAACTGAAACAAGGATACATTGTGTATAGTTGAGTCAAAAGAAGCAGATAAATCTGACGAGGACCTATCTTGGTCAACATGCTATGTTGGTGGTTGCTTCACGTTGGACCGATGGCCCAAAGAGGAAGGAAAAGTAAGCACGACAAATGCTTGAGCCAAACCCCTTTCTATTTTGTATCTATTTGTTCATTCTCTGATAATTCTAGGATTTAGCATGCTTTTGAATTGACTTTTGAATCCCTACCTTTATATAATTAAAACAAGGTATTCTGTAACACCTATAGAAACATACTAATTGTTTTAACTGTACATATTACTAAAAACTGAGTACTTGATACTGTACAGAACCAGGTAGAAATGTCATGACTAACTTAAGTATACAAAAGAGATGAGAAGGTGCAATTACTTGTGCATTCTTACATTTCAAAATTGTGCATAGGTGAAACCAAAGTACATGTTGGTGTTTTGTTCCGGTAATCAACCACGGGGTGTCCCACAGCTGTGGAGTGGTAGTTGGGGGAGCGCTTCACCTAGAGCTACATGGTGAACACAAAGACAAAGGGATTAACCAGGTTCGCGCTACCAGATTGATATAATACCCTATGTCATATGCTTGGAAGACTGTATTACGCGTTATATATGTGTATTGCATAAATCCTAGACTTCATGTTTCGAGGGGATCCCTGCTAACCTTTATAGTTGAGCACGCAAGGTTATAGGTCAGTTTAGATCTAATTCTAGTCAGTTTAGAGGAAAACATATAGCCTTTCGATACAAGTTGAACATACACAGTATCCAACCTAGGTCTACCCATATCTGGTAGAGATCCTAGCACCATGTGTCAGCTTGCCTCAGACGTGGCCGTCTTCATCTTGGTGGGCTAGGCCGACCCCTATTGGGAGTCAGATTGGCCCATCTTGATAGTACACGCGGTTCGGATCCCCCACACTATAATTTTAATGCTTCAACATAGCATCCTCTAGAAAACTTTACCTCGCTAAAAGAATTTCTAGAATGTTATTTAAATCGTATAGATATATAATTCTTACTAGATAATATAGAATCTTATAAAGTTTGTTATTTTCAAAGATTTATGTGTGTTATTTAAATCAAATAGATGTGTAATTCTTACAAGATAATATAGAATCTTCTAAACTTTGTCATTTTTAAAGGTTTGACTAGATAAAATATTTTATATAGAAAATATATTTTCGTTACTACATAAAGATAATAACATACATGTTTTGAATATGGCTATACGAGAGGACTAGTAAATTTGATATTTTTGTTAGGACAACTGCAATATGACTGATTATTAAATACCTATAGAAGCTAACTAACTAGTGAATTTTTTTTCAACGCTGAAGTCTATGAGTGATACCATGAAATTTGTTGAGATGTATCATGGCACATGAGAAGTTAGATTGATCACATAAAACAACTTGAAAAGGATATGGTGACTATATTTTTCTATGTTTATGATTGTTACTTTCTTGGTGACAATTTAATAGAATTTTGTTTTGATTTGAAAAGATTACAATTTTATTCTAAATAATATAGTAGAATGATATATATTTAGAAACAAAACATGAATGTTACGCACATCCATTTGTAAAATCATGTGTGTGTCACCGCATTACATATAAGTTACACTCCATTAGATCCTCCTGTTTTCATTAGCTTTATCATGCAGATGAAGATCGACTATAAGTAAAAAATAATTTTAGGTCAATGTTCATAAAATTTTATATGCACATTCTCCATCCGCCCATTTGTATTTATAGATATCATCGTATGTGTCAGAGATTGAAGATATACAAAAAAAATCAAGATCTAGCCAGTTAATGTCAGGGAATTAAGAGGTCGAATCATTATGTGCATGTCAAGACCTATTTCATGAATTGCAGCAACAAATTGTTCATCATTATGTGGTACATGCGATAGTCAGTTATCTTGTTGATTACGCATGATATTATTTATATCCTTTGTAAGCCATATGGCTTTAACAGCCAACAACAGTTTAGATATCATATAAGACCTTCATAGTTTTGTTCACAAGTGTTCCTCTTGGTCTATTATCACTTTTTGTGCTTCCTAGTATTACATGGGTCATATTAGTCTCAAAATTGGATGAAACCATCAAAAGTAATTTACTATACATAAATTGATATGATAACTATCTTATGAAAAGTAAAAAAAAGTTATCTTGTCACCGAAAATATATTTATCAACATCATCAAATCTAGTCATGACAACTCCTGAGTATATCGTAACCTTCTCAATGGCATTCTTCTTTCGCACTATTCTATCTAGTCATATTCATCTGTTAACATGTAATAATAGTAAGTCATATTGTTTTTTGTAACATTCAACCACTTCTCATCTGAATGGATAATGTATTTCATTTCAATGAAGTTGAGTTGATCTGGCAAAGTAATCTGATATAACATTGAGAGCCATTACCTCACCCTTTCCTTTTTGTTCGATTCCTTCAAATAAGATTGACTTGAGTGAGATAGAGTGGCGTCTTAGCTTTCTATCTTTAAATCACATATGCACCAAAACAATATTTAGTGAGTTGATGAAAATACCTTGATGTCCTAGTACCGAATGATCAACGCCATCAAAATGAAGATAATAGTGACCTCCTGCATTGACATCACCTAAAACAATGTTTTTGTGCACTATAAGTTAGTTTTAGCTAGTACTATTATACAAGAATAATGGAAAAATAGATTAGTCACAATAGTATAAATGTAGATGTATTTATTCTTGTTCATCAGTTACAGCTAGATTGGCAACTAATGG
Organism: Echinochloa crus-galli; assembly: GCA_900205405.1. Classification (NCBI taxonomy): domain Eukaryota; kingdom Viridiplantae; phylum Streptophyta; class Magnoliopsida; order Poales; family Poaceae; genus Echinochloa; species Echinochloa crus-galli. The sequence goes on along the minus strand of OAMR01000172.1, from coordinate 2,218,565 downwards.
TTGCACATCATTATTAGCATCTGAAAAAATTTCAAGCTTTACTAATTAATTAATCTATGTATGATTGTCACTACATTAAACAAAGAATGTGCATTTCTTTAGAAATTGATGGTAAATTTACCTTTGATTAACTCTTCCTCATCATCACTAGCATCAACATACAGATCAAATGGATGCACAATCTACCAAAACACCACCTCCATCCATGTCCATGTTCATGTATGCCAATAAGGCCATCTCCTTCCTGATTTTGACATCATCTTCCTTAAGGTAATGTGCCTTAAGGTTGAGATCTACTGTGGCCATGGTAATCTAGTGTTGTCAATGAGGTGTGAAAGGATGAGGGGAAGGGATAAAGGCTGGTGCACTTCAGATCTTTATGGGCCATGTGTGGAGTATTTGGCATCTGGGGAGTGCATTTGTAATCCATAGGCGACATTTAATTTTGGCAAAATGAAAACAGAGAGCCCTCTCGATTTCGTCCTAAATGGAGAGCCCAAAATTTAGAAATCATGTTACTGTTAGAATGAAGAGCATCCACAAAAGGAAAGAAAATGGGAAGAAAGAAGGGACGATAGAAATCTAATAGATTAATCTCGGCGAGGTCCAGCTCCAGAGAGTTTCTCCTTTTCTTTGGCATGGAACCCGAGTCCTAAGAGCTCCAGTTCTGGTTATGGTTGGGATTAGAATTTTGGGGGTTCGGGGTTGGCAGGGGAGCTGCAGCTGCCAGATTTAGAGGGATGGTTGGGGGTGGCTGGAGAATCAGAGTGGTGGCGGGTGTTCGGAGGGGCGTGGCATTAGCGCCACTCCCCACGGTAGGGGTGGATGCCGATTGCGCCAGTTGAGGGTGGTCGGGGCATCGTGACAGAATAGTTAGCATTGGTGGCGATTGCATGGATGGCGGCGGGGGATCTTTGATCTGTCCCAACTATAGTCGATGCTTGGAACCCGAAGAAAGATAAGCAATTCAATGCAAGAAAAGAGAAAGGGTCCGTGGAGCAATGCAATTCGGTCCCATAGGTGCCTTGGCTTGCGTAGATCAGTGTGAAAGGGATTTCTAAACTCACGGGTGTATGAGCAGCATGAGAAGAAGGAAATAAGGCTTAGTTTTTAGCCTAGAACTGCTGGTTTTCGATTTTGAATGACGAGTAATTGCAATCAAAGAGTAACATTTGCAAAGTCAAGATAAGAAGTCAAAAAGGGAGACCGTTTCGTCGCTCAGCGTCCCGGTTTATTGGTTGGATAGACCACAAGACAAGGAGGTATACGTGCTATGGAAGACTGCTGCTAAGAGTCTAGCTTCTTGCACACCTTCAAGTCTTGAAAGAAAACTATAGAAAATAATAATTACGAGGCTTATCCCCTCTAGCCAATGGTCAGTAAAGGGGAATGGAGGAGGATGGGAAGTGGGGAGGGATCGCTAGCGGGTGGTCCTTGCATGTGTTGGAGGCGATGTCGGTTAGAGGAGGATGTCTGTTGGGTCGCATAGGGCAGAGGAGGCCTGAATAGTGGAGGCTGGTGGAGGTGAAGCATTGGGCACGTGAATGAATAAGACAGGTGGAGGAGGGAATTAGGGAGGGGGATGGGTGCTCTCGCTGAATGCCTATTAGGAGAGCCCTCTCCCCTATCAGCCTCGTGTAACTTTTGCCTGTTAAGTAAAATTTGGACGCAACTAGTGTTGTTTCTGTACTTGTGTGGACCCTAAAACTTCTGAAAATTCTGGATTGACTTGCTTTTTAGATTGAAGGAGTAGTTTATAACACTGTAGGGAATATTAATTTATAAAAGAAGCAGTAGAAAAGAAATTGATGTTGGACTGCACCACACATACTATCGGTCAGTGAAAACACAACCCATCAGCAGAGAGACTGGGGGCGTGTTTCTTTGGGGGTGGCAAAGTTTTGCTGGCCCGTTTGACCAATAATTAAGGATATTAAATAAAGTCAGTTTATAAAATTACCCTCACAATATTGGATTATTTCACTAGACCTATCTAATGAGGCAGTGGCAAAGCTAGAGCAAAATGGAGGGGGTGCGGCAATAAAGGAAGGGTGAACCTTTTTTACCAAAAAAAACAGAACTCCACTAATGTGACTTGGTGGAGCTTGAAAAAACAACAACATAAGCATAATGCGTCAATTTTACTTCAAATTTCAACATCCTTGACGATTCAACGGCCTAAAAGCAAACATTTATGACTAATATTTATTTTTTGAAGAGAAAGAATGATAGAACGAAAATAAATACAATACGTTACCATGATCCACCTTCTTCAAATCTACAACTTTGCGTTTTTATGAATCTTTTTCACAATCTTGATTGTTGGAAAACACCTCTCGCAATATTTTCCCGAAAAAGAACAAAAATATGATCAATCTTTGGACACAATGAATTCAAGATAACTTCCAAAACTCATCGAACATGTACCAAATTTAATCCCCTGTTCCGGTTCAAATCATCCAAACATGAATTTTAGGCATTGTTGGCAGCGTTTTCCTTTCGTAAAATTCTCCCATCAAACCATCATTTAACTTGTTATTAGTAGATGATTCAAGAACATGAAAATACCTACTGATTTTATTATTTGGTAATCCACACTTTAAGAATCAAGAACTTAACTACAGAACATTCATTCAACTATCCAAGTAGCACCTTCAACTCGAAATTCTCCTTTTACTTGCAATTCACTCCTAGAATTTTCTAGAACACAAAATTGAAACCCTAACACGGTGAGCTAGTAACCCTACAGTATGAGAACTCAATAGAAATTTTAAAACGTTGCATCTAATCAATCAAACTAATTGACAAACAATTAGACGAAGCATCCACATCTAATTTTTACCTTGATCAGTCTTGACCTCCTGTGATGTGCGTGGTCGGCCTGCGGCTGGCCGCCGTAGCCTCTAGATGGCAATGGGTGGCCACGGCGCCGTGACCAGGCAGCCAGTCAGGGCGGTGGCCAGCGACCAGCGAGGACCCCTCTAGGCGGTGGCGACTGCCGCGCGATTCAGGAGGCGTGAGAGGGAGGGAAGACAGAGAGATGCACACGCACGCCAGAGAAAAGGCGGAGAGACTTGAGGCCACAAGTATCAGCATCGGAACAGAACTGCTAAACGGGGATCCGTCTCACTGCCGTGGTTTTCTAATGGGCTCAAGTAAGCGTGGGCTGTTGTCTGGGCTATGGGGGGTGCAGCATGTTGGATCAAGGGGGGTGCATATAGGGCCGAGATAGAACGGTAAGCACTGATTTTGTTCTTTTCAGGGGGGGGGGCTTTGCTTTTGTAACGAGACCTTTGATCGCACGATTAGAGAATGGTTACTGTAGCATTACTGTAGTAAATCATTGACTAATTAGTCTTATTAGATTCGTCGCGCAAAGTTACGCTCATCCCTAAAAAGGTTTGGCAAATAGACTTCATTTAATACTTCATGCATGCAGGATTCACTTTGGCAAGATATTGCGCAGCTGGAAAGAAACACGGCCTGGGGTTCTTGAACCTTATGGATTACTCAACCTGTACACAAAATATATGAGGGCACATCTAGATCAATAGTGCAGCTTCGGAGCTCGCTCAAATGTGCTGCCTTCTGCTTGGAGAAATCGAAACCGAGAGGCTCAACCCCGCAGTCATTACTATCATTGTTTCTAGGAACTAGAAATTTGTGACCATAATAAGGCTCCGAAAGTGCATTTCGACGGTCAACCATGTTGTTCCGCGATGAAACACTGTCCACATCACTGCAATAGCTTTTTTTTTGGGGGGTAGACATTACTGCAATAGCTGCTAACATACACAACATTTTCCCTACAATTTTGCCTAGCCCACAAAATGCTGGTACCAACAGCCGACACTTATTCAGCTGAACTTCGGGCGCACATTATACCTGTGCTCCAAATATTGATCTACTAGTTACAATCTACTTCAACACCTACCATAAACGACAAATTTAGCAATGTGCTCCAACAAAAGTCAACAATAAGTGTTCATTAAATGCAGCTATTTGTTGGTGTCTTGGTGATCCATGCAACATGCATAGACGTGAACAGAGGTCGAAGGAGTTGGTGGTAGCCTGCAGGTAGATCTGGGGAGCAGACAGAGGATGATCAACTTGGAACAGCACATTAACTCTTAAATCTGCAAAGCCGGTGCCAGATTTTGGGAGCTCCTTGATCACTAGCAAGATGCTGCACTTAACTTATGCCTAAAGCTTCGGTTCAGCTCTGTCCACCACCTGTGAACGTAATCCTATATAAGCCCAGGGCAGCCTCTCCTTGATCTCCATCCATCCACTGCTAGTGATACATAGTCAAGTCTAGTCTTCTGAACTCTCAAGAACCAGCCAAGCTTCCACAATATGGGGGCTCTGCCTCGCGGTCTGCTTGTCGGTATCTGCGCCGTCCTGTTAGCAGCAGTGCTAACCCATGCTGCCCAGCCCGGCGCCGCCTCCATGGTCGTCGGCTTGGCCAAGTGCGCCGACTGCAACAGGAAGAACATGAAAGCTGAGGCAGCATTCAACGGTTCGCAGATTTAGTGATTTATATTTTTGCATTTTTTTCTAAGAAAGTTCTTGTGTTTTCAGGAGCTTGTACACGAGGATATATTACCTGACGAAGTTTCCTGCTATCGTTTTGTTTCTTCAGGCCTTAAGGTTGCCGTCAAGTGCAAGAACGCCGACGGCGTGTTCGCGACCAAGGCCCTCGGCGAGGTGGACAAGTCCGGCGCCTTCAGCGTCCCGCTCACGGCAGACCTCCTCCGTGAGGACGGCGAGCTGAAGCAGGACTGCTTCGCGCAGCTCCACAGCGCCCCCAACCAGCCATGCCCTGGACAAGAGCCCTCCTGGATCGTCCGGCCGTCCGGCGGCGACGACGACAAGGAGAAGAAGGCCTTCGTCGCCGTCGCCGGCAAGATGCACTTCTCATCGAAAGAGTGCGCCTCCGCGTTCCTCTGCGACCATTTCCACAAGAAGCACCTCTTCCACAAGAAGCCCATCGTGATCCCTCACATCCCCATGAAGCCCATCGTGATCCCTCACTTCCACAACAAGCCGGTGCCGGTGGAGCACAAGCCGGCGACGCCCGTGCCGGTGTACCACGAGCCGGTGCCGGAGTACAAGCCGCCGGCGCCTGTGCCAGTGTACCACTCGCCGGTGCCGGAGTACAAGCCACCCACTCCGGAGCATTCCCACCCGACGCCGATCGTCTACCACCCACCGGCAGACCAGAAGACACAGAACGCCGAGACGGACCCTGAGAAGTTCAAGAAGCTCCTCCCCTTCATCAAGAAGAACCCCTTCTTCCCCAAGTTCCCTAAGTTCCCTCCTCGAAAGGAGGAGATCAAAGCTTAGAGAGATCTACTGAGCGACAGCCCCGACAACTTCGCACGCTTAACCTGATGTGCCCACTTCAAGACCGACTACGATCTTGAACAACCAATCGTACAAGATAGTCGTCAATCTTAATTAAGTAGAAAATACAGTTTAAATATATATAACTCGAGTAGCCATGCATGCACGTCTATATACGTGTATATACGTATATATTCTAATACGTGTATTCTAATGCGTATTCGGGCGACTCTATATTCATATTAGCTGTATATCAAATAGAAGATATATATTTACAAATATAAGACATATGGTCAGGAGAGGCAGGAGGGGGGCAGGAATTCAGGGGAGAGCAGGCGCTGGTCCACCGGCAGTGGCTGCATGCAGGGGGTGCGCACAGAGCGCTCGGTGCGCACAGCGTCCACCCTATTTTTTTCGAAATCTGAAGGATAATTGTCGCAAGTTGGAGATCACAGTCATGGAGCTCTTCAACAAGTTTGGATGGAAATTTAGCAATAGAATTCAAGACTAGTGTCTTTAGTCTTTTCTATTTATGTTGGTTCTAATGTTCATGTTGTAAGGTGGTCTGAGTATCATGGTGAAACGGATGGTTGGCTGTAAGCATCCAACGTTTAGGTGTGGAGGCCGGATGTTTTTAATCCTTTATCTAAAAAAATGTAAAAATCCCTTCATGGTGTCAAAAAAAAGTAGTGAAGCGAGAAATTTTTTGTGGAAGTTCATAAATGTGGTGGCTTAGTTCAAATTTCAGACATCCCTACCTACATGTTGCCAGCTGCTCGATACAGCTTGCCTTTGTTGAGTTCCGCTCAACGCTATCCTCCTAGTCTCGACTCGAGCTTCACCCATCACATCTCACCTCTGCCGCCCATAATTCACTGCACACGACCTCATTGTGCTCTTGCACGTGCCTCAGTAAAAGAAAATATTTCCTTGTGGGATGGAATACTATCCCCAAACCATATATTATACAAAAAATGGAATATTTTATTTTATCTGCCCAGTTGGAAAACCTCTTACCAAAGCCATGGTTACATTGTGACAATGATCATCAGAAACAAACTTCAAGATCCTCATGTGCTGCGGAAGCATGGGCGATGAGGCCATGAAGAATGACGGCCGCTCCTGGGCTGGACGTCTTATTGAGCAGCGGGACGCAACCACCCAGCGCTGTCCATACTATAGATTTCTCGTGGTTGGGCCTCTTTAGTTTTGTTGTGGCAGGATTGGGCCTCTCTGGTTAGGCCTGGAACAGCAACCCATCAAGTTGGATTTTCTTCCTTCAAAATGAAAATGTGTAGATTTTTCCTTTCTTCTTAAAGCTCGTGTCAGATCTGGTAGCTTGATGTGTAGATCGAGTCTGCTGCTTTGTAGATCCAGTCATTAGCGCGCCGTATGCTATTGTCTCTCCTTTGCCCCCAGGCCCCAGCTGCCACTCCAGCTCCCATCCATCCGCAAGAAACTGTAGCACTACCTGAATATTTTCCCAAAATATCGGGTGGTAGTGCCTGCAGCAGCAGCTCTTCAGTCTTCACTCAACAACATCAAGATATCTTCGTGTTCATCATCGACGACCTTGTAGTGAGCCACCCCCTGGTATCAAGGATGATGCCCATACAAACTCTGTCGACTTCTTCAACCAAATATTTGCTCGGTGGAGATGATGCCCAACGCCAGTTTCCTCGGCCTCTACAAACTGACGCATAGTGTGGTCCCTTCCGGCGACATTAGTAACGAATGTTGTTAAAGTCCGTTACCAATATCATTGGTAATGGGCGGCATTGTTGACGTCGGTTACCAATAACAAATTAATGATAACGAACTTCACTGTTGCCGGATGGGGCATGCCTTATTTATAAGGGGAGCTAATGATGTCTGTTACCGTTACCGTTATCAGCTTTAGTAGCATACAACATATACCAGTTACCATGACCGTGTTACCTATCTTCGATTTTCACGTAGTGGAGGATGTACTTTAATCTGGAAGTAGCCCCTTGAAATATTAAATTCTCCTATAGCTCAAGCATTGCCCAAATGATGTTAAATTATACTATTGTTTGAGTAGGAAACTTAGTCACACCCTGATGAATTCAATTAAACCGGTTACACTTGAGCCAGCTCTACAAGTCCACATCAAGCCCCAGTAACATGAACTCTGACATGCATTCATTATTAATCCTTTTTAAAAAAAAATCAATTTTAATTTGTTTATAAATTATTGGAGAATCAATTGTACTTACTTAAATTCTAATAGGTTGCAAAATTAGTTGGCTTTCCTTGTTGCATAGTAATTATGTGAGTTCCTTCACAATGCTCAATTTGAACCTAAAATCCAGCTGTAAATTTCATCAAGTTTATGTTTTGAAATTATTATGTGGCATATGTTGCACTGAAATTTCGACTTCTTGGTCAATTCTGTAAAAGCCAAATCATTTCAGTGCAATCAAAGTTCGGTTTTCAAAAATCAGACAAAACTTTAGGATAAAACTTGAATAAGTTGTTTAACAATCGAAAAAATATTCATGATGAAAATATGGTGATGACATATACAACACAACAATATGAAAATATTCCATTTAGGCCAAAAAGAATGCAATTACAGTTTTGTCTTATTCAAAGTATCTTCTGTTAACTAAATTTAAAGAGAATAATATGACACTCAAAATACCAAATAGATATACTATGAAAACAAATTTTATGATGACTCTAATGATACTTATTCTATGTTACAAATGTTGATGCTCTTCTTTATAACATCGATCAAGTTTTAAATAATTTGACTTATAACAAAACTAGAATTGCATTCTTTTTTGGATGGTGAGTACAGTATAACAAGCCATATCGAAAATTCTTATAGGTATATACTAATTGGAAAATTTAGCAATTCAAAAGTACAAGTGTTCATGTACAATTTAACCGCTATAAGTTTGTGTAGCTCTTTGTCAACAAAAAAAATATGTATTTGGCTCCACTATTGCCTGTTTTGGAGTCTAGCCTAGCGGGTGGCCAAATGGCATGGCAGGACGCTGCCTAAATACAACTGTAGTAGATATTCTTATATATATATTGAACTTCAAATTTTACGGCTGCTGAATTTTGATAATAAATATATAACAAAAGTAAAAATATACATACTGTGGCAGGCTACATGGCGCGGCAATGCCCCACAATTTTCTTGTCAAGATTGAAAGAATATGTCCGGGTACCTTTGTTATTATCTCAGGGCAAGAAAACATTCTCTTTTTTTTTTCAAAAGCGCAAGAGAGCTGTACTTCATTGTATTAGAGAGAGAAAAATGGCCACATACAAATCCCCTCCCTCATACGGGGCCAATATGCGGGATAGGTTCAACATAAACAAACTCCAACCTAATGAACTTAACAAAACAAGACCAGAACCCTTGACCAAACAGCTTAAATTGCGCCAATTAGGCCCAGGCCGTGCAGCTTTTTAGCGCCGGGGAGGCACCACAAGTTGTGCTCTTCCTTAAGGTCCCTCATGATGGAATCGACCGCTGGAGCAACCCCCTCAAACACACAGGCATTTCTGTGTCTCCAAATTGTCCAGGCTCCCAAAATCACTAAGGAGTTTCTTTCTCTCCTTTGTTCCTTTTTCACTTTCTTCATCAAGCCAAGCCTCGAGCATCATCTACATGGTATTGGTGGAAATCCAGGAATATCATCTGCCATCGGGTTTATCCCCAGGAGCGGAGGGCCCGATATGGCTGCCATACCAGTGGCGTCCATCAGCCATGGACGTCGAACGCTGAGGTCTGGAGCTCTCTGAACTGAACACAACGTAACAGACCAGCAGGTCAAGGAAGAAAAAGACTCTGAACCGGTATTGGGGCCTCTTGTGGCATAATTTCTAATTTCTATGACATAAACGAATTGTAATAAAACCCTACATGTGTTTGTAGTGTGGCTGGGCTTTGTCTACGTGTGGGCTTAAATACTAAAGTGAATCGTTTGTATTGGGCCGCAGCGACGCGTTTGGACTTCAGAATCCTCTGACTCCTAGACGCAGCGACGGTTCATTGCCTTTCGATCTGCTGCGTGCCGGCGGAGGCGGCGCGACGCAATTTCATGGCAGCAAGCCTCCGCCGGCATGACGCAATTTCCCGGCAGCAAGCTGGCAAGGAAATCAGGCAGCCAGGAGAGTCCACAATAGATAGCAAGACAACAACACCACAAACAGAATAGGCTGGGGTATCAGGTGTACGATCAGATCAGCCCATCAGAGCTCAGGACATCAGGTAATGCCGTAATGGAAACATCACCAAAGCCATTTGTTTTTCATTGTTGTTTATCTTATTTTTTTAGTTAGTTAATTACTGAAATACCAAATTTGGCTGGTTAATTTATGAAGCACAGTGAAAGCATTTCTAAATGTTATATTATTTCTATGCATATGCTATAAACTTCTATATTTAATTCTTGAAAGACAATTACATGTTCCCTGTATTGGTATGTATAGACTACAATACTTGAAAATTTTTACTTAGTTGTGTACACTATCAACTTCGCTATACCTTAAAATTTTTGCATCCTGCGCCACTGTTTATCCCATAGCAACCTTTGCACGCGAACTACTTGTTCAATCTAAAAGAGAAGGAAGACGAGCCTCCCATAAGCTACTTCAAGAAATATCCTTGTCCAGAACTCCCTGAGGTGCACGTTATAGGGGCTCCAATTGACTCATGGAAGCTAGTTAAACTTCATAGATTTGACCCATAACTTCTTCCTCTTCCCCTGCTCCCCCGTCATCCACCATGGGCTCTTACACTACTTGGGAGCCTTCACCGTCGCCCTCCACCACCGCTGTCATTAATCCCAATCCCAATCTCCTCTATAGGTCCGGCTGAGCTCCCCTGTCTCCACCGTGTCCCTTAGTTCCTGCATCTCCGTCGCCTCCCTTAATTCTCGGTGTGCTAATCACATCATCTTCTCAGCTGATCCAACCAACACTACCAGAATCGTTGGCATCTGCACCGGGTGGGAAAGCCCTTTAGCACCGGGTTTCCCACCCGGAAACCCGGTGCAACTAAACCGAGGCTAAAGGGTAAGCCCTTTAGCACCGGGTGGCATAACCGGTGCTAAAGGAAGGGTCCCTTTAGCACCGGTTGAAGCCAACAACCGGTGCTAAAGGCCCTACCTCCGCAGCGCCTTTAGCAGGGCCTTTAGCACCGGTTGCTCAACCGGTGCTAAAGGCCCCGGATTTCTTTTTTTTTTTGCTTTTTTCAGTAGCCATGCATGCACGTTTATATATACGTATATATTCTAATACGTGTATTCTAATGCGTATTCGGGCGACTCTATATTCATATTAGCTGTATATCAAATAGAAGATATATATTTACAAATATAAGACATATATATTACAAAATATATATCGCACTCGAGTTATTGTTTAAACTGTATTTACAACTTAGGATGTTACATGACTTTTTGAGCTGTCCGGCACGTCCTCCAATCTTGCGACGTGGTATTCTCCTCGGGGATTGACGATGTCGTCCCAGATCCATCCGACGAGCTGTTCTGAAATTGCGTCGATTCTTTCTTTCTCTAGACACTCTTCCTTCAGCTTCACCATCCCTCCCCTCTTTCTTCTTCCCTCCCGGCGCCCGAGTGGAGACAATAATTGTGCACTTAATAATAATGGAAATGTTGTTTATTATTACGTACCATAATATCGTGTTGTGTAAGCTTTTTATGTCCCCAATTCCACATGAAATCGCAAACATAGTATGCACATAAATTATTTCCCGGCCCCTGTTTGGCACACTGTCGACCAAAAGAAATTAAGTAAAATTCATATAATATATTAGCCGAGGTCTACATGTACAAATTACTTGCTTACCGGAAAGCCAATGTTCCATTTTAGTGTTTCATGTTGAATTCCCGGGTGTTCTTGACGGAACTGAACCCACGCCCTGCGAACAAAAAAATTGAGTTAAGTCATTGCAAGTGTAAGGGGTGAATTAATTAGGGGAAAATATACATCACCTTGTCATCATGTCAATGATGTTCTGTAGTTTCCATTTTGGAGTGTGCAACGAATCAAAGAAGTTGACGACACCCCGGTCAGGGCACAATACGAGTAGGAGCCAGTGGAATCTGTGCACATGTATACATTATAATCAGAAATGAATTAGTACACAGACAGTATAAGAAGAAGAAGCCTGTGTATGTACTCACTCGATGTTGTACGGGATTAGTATGGAGTCGCAGTAATTTTGTTTCTTAATATACTTGTGTATAGATTCTGATATGTTTCCTCGGGATTTACAATTATCATTTCTTCACTTATCCTTCGAGGATCCACGAATACAACGTCATATATATTGTCTCTCCGATATTTTTGAATCTTCATTCTGCATATGTTAAGCAATAAATAAAGCCTGCGTCAGCATAGATTGGAATTATTGTTTTCAAACTGTAAATTGTAAACAACAACCGTGCTTCGTCCAAACAGAATAATTCCTCATGAAACCGTGCCTCATCAAATGCACCTGAAGACAACCTCTTTGTGTGTACGATTGTATATTTTTACAATGGGTGCATGATAAGATCGTCGATAAAGTCAACACAGAATTCAATGACCTCCTGAAGACAACCTCATGAAACCGTGCCTCATCAAATGCACCTGAAGACAACCTCTTTGTGTGTACGATTGTATATTTTTACAATGGGTGCATGATAAGATCGTCGATAAAGTCAACACAGAATTCAATGACCTCCTGAAGACAACCTCATGAAACCGTGCCTCATCAAATGCACCTGAAGACAACCTCTTTGTTTGTACGATTGTATATTTTTACAACGGGTGCATGGGCAGAACATGAAACCGGACGGCGTCCTGTTAGCCTCGGCGGCATCGAGAAACGTCCTAAGGCCATCACGGAAGGCCTGAGCGTGGGGGTCCCCGTACATCCATTGTCTATTCATCTGCATTATTAACCAATAACAAATATACAATACAATTTAAAGATAAAAAAATTTAATATATAAATAAATACAAATTATAATATATATTCCATTATATAAATAAATTTCTAAAAATAAATTACTATATTTATTCAATAAATAAATATAC
>OAMR01000172.1:2188993-2205770 GCA_900205405.1 Echinochloa crus-galli | reverse complement strand
TGCAGCCAGCAACCGGTGCTAATGTGCCCGAGGCCATTTAGCACCGGTTGCTGGCTGCAACCGGTGCTAAAGGGGGTGCATTAGCACCGGGTTTTGCCACGACCCGGTGCTAATGTGCTGCCCCGGCCGCCCCCGTGCGCTGCCCCCGCTCCTAGCCGTTGGACCCGGTGCTGAAGCCCTATCAGCACCGGGTCCAAAAATGGCGAGGCGGAGGGGGCGGGCGGATGTTGAAGTTTCTGGTAGTGCAACCTCCCCTGCCACTATCACTAGCCGAACCGACATCTTCGATTGCACCATGTGCGGCGGCCCCACACACTACAAAAAAACATTGTAATCTATGACGTAAATTTTTTGTCACAGATCACTCGAAAAACGTCACAAAGTGTTGTTTATGACGTTTTTAGATTACGTCGTGTATTGAGCGTCACAGATTAACTCACGTGACGTATCTATAAAATCGTCACAGATTGACACGATCTATGACGTTTCTAAATCGTCATAAAACAGTTTTAGGCCCCCATGGCCCAGCCCAAGCCCAATGTTAGTGACGAAAATAAACGTCATAGATTGAATAACCATGTCATTATTGTTAGTGACGTGGCTGCTGACGTGGACGCTGACTGGATGCTAACGTGAACGCTGACTGGATGCTGACGTGGCCACTAATCTGGCGCTGCCGCTGATCTGGCAGGTGACAGGAGCTGATCTGGCGATAACGTGGCCGCTGATCTGGCACTGACGTGGCGCTGACGTCACCATCACAGCCCATTTGTTCATGGCCCACTTAATTTTGTTTGGCCCAATATGAAAATTGGCCAATTTAATTTATTTACTTTTGGCCCATATGTTTTTACCAGCTAATAATTTATTTCATCAATGCACAGCCCATATAAAGAATCGGCCCATAAATTTACACCGGCTATATTTCAGGCAAATCAGACAAATTCAAAATAACAGGCACATAGAACCAGAGTTATTGGTACAATTCACACCAAACAAGAACTATGAACAATAAGGTAACCAAAAGAGCTATGATCGACAAAAACTAGTCTCCTTTGCCTCCTGCTTGGTCCGCTTCTCTCTTTGCTGCATCTAGTTTTCAACCTGAAAAGGGTACATCAAAAAACATATTACCAATAAAAAATTATGGAAATGCACAACTTTATTGGTCATGCAAATATCTTCAGCAACTGGCAGTAGGGTAAGTATGAATGCATGGTTTGAAACAGATAGAACTAAGATTGTTTACATAGGAGCTTGCAAATCTAGGCGATACAAGAAAATACCCATCAGCTCATGAACTAATTAGCACACAGTATAGAATTCAGAAGTTTCACAGAACATGTAACAGAGAAGCTTCAGTACACCTTAAATTCAGTACACCACAAGAACATCCAGCAACCATATATACAAATGTAGTTGTTGAGGGGTTTGGAGATTTTAAACGGGACCACTTGCCTGGGAGCTAGAGACCGAAAATTTGTGCCAAGGATAATCAGTGAAGTAAATCAGAGAACATCTTACTACACTAAGACATAAGTAAAATCATTTTCACAAGTAAGGAACATAATGGCAAACATGTCTTCAAAATTTAGTAAAAAGGACTGGGTATTGTTTGGGTTACATGAAAACCGTGTGGTACTAAGATGCATTTAAGTATGTAGCAGTTAACAAAAAAAATTAACTTCCAGAGGAAATAAATCAATGACAGTGCAAAATTCCATGACAGGAAATTGAGTTATAGCTTGGCAAAGAAACTCCAGGACATCACTATATAACTATATAAGTCTAATTCAGTACAGGCAACAGGGAAAATGGAGGGAAACCATATAAAAAATAGAGTTAATTTAATGAGATGTACAAACAAATAAAAGGTATACCTTGTGATCCATGATGTAAACAAATAAAAGGTATCTTATCAGATATGCATGCAATATATATGCAGCATGAAACAGACATGGCACCTTCGTTTAATTCTTTTCCTCACCTTTTTACCAGAGATAGCACTCCTTTGGGTCCCTTCTTCCTTTTCTTTGTCACGTCCAAGAAACTGATTGAAAAAAGGTGTTTCAGAAGTAATTACAACAGCAAGTAAAAGAATCCAAATCGAAGAATCATATACCTTGGAAATCTGGACAGGACCATCACCACCTATGCAGCACGGATACGGATACGCGTATCGGTATCGGAAGGATACGGATACGCGGATACGGCAATTTTCCAGAAAACCCGATACGCGGATACGTTTAATATTTAAAAAATAAAATAAAAAAATAATAATGTAGGTCTAAATTTAAAGCTTTATTACATAACAACATGTCCGAAAGTTTCAAATATAGGAAATTAATAAGAGGCACATTGCAGCAAGTTCCTATTCCTCATTTGTAGCATTCTCATCCCCAACATCAACTTGCAGACCATCCACACCAAAAGTCACAGCTTGCAATTCAGGTTCATCAAGGGACAGGTCGGCTACTTCAAGAATGCCAATACCACCAAGTGAATCAAAAGAATCCCCTCCTACATCCCACATCCTTGTCTCTCCTGTCTTGTACGCCTCAGTTCTCCTGGACAGATGCCTCAGATTTGTGTGGACAAATACCAGATCTTCAGCACGCTCCGGAGTTAAGGCATTTCTCTTCACACTATGAATAAAGCTATAGGTGCTCCAGTTTCTCTCACAGCAAGAAGATGAGGCTGGTTGGCTAAGCAATTTCATAGCCATACTCATCAACAAGGGAGCATCATGTCCATGATTGGTCCACCAAGTCATAGGGGAAACAGCCCATCTATCATGTATTGAGTCAGGATCATTAAAATCACCTGAACAACTAGAGAACCTTGAGTACTCTTCCTTTACTTTAGCTAAGTCTTCTGGCATGGGAAAGAACTTGAAATTGACTTCCTCAAATACAACACTTCTTGATTTTATCTCATTTAAGATAGATGAGTATGCACACAAGTTTAGCCTATTAAGGTTCATAATCACTTCTAGAGAACCTTGAGTACTCTTCCTTTACTTTAGCTAAGTCTTCTGGCATGGGAAAGAACTTCTTGAAGCAAAGCATCCTCATTTTTGACACCTCTTTATCCTTGTGAGGTGGTTCACGGCCAACACCTTCTTCAAGCCACTTTTTGCTATAATATCTGCAATTGTCAATTTGGCTTTATGATTTAGTGAATGGAAATAATCTGAATGGCACAAGTGAACTAAATGCTATAAAGAATGACAATTTGTAGTTTGTACCTTGGGTTAAGTGAATGAGCTAAACAATGAAGTGGATTATTTCCTTTTGTCCACCTAGCAATCAGAATGTCATAAATAACCGAGTACAAGTCTGACACCTCATCTTCTTGCTTGCCCTCATATCGATATATGACTTTCTTCACATTCTCTATCATGGAATCCCACATCTCATAAACTAAGTGAAGACATGGCGTGTCGGTGTCTGCCATACGGATCATTTCATATATAGGAGTAGTAATCTTAAGAATGTAGTCCACCTTGTCCCACCATACATCATTTAGTATCAATTCCTTGACAATTTGGGCTGTTGGAGTTGGAGAATCATCTCTGACTTCTTTGTAGATGCTCCATTTGTCACTAATCACCATTTGTTGGAGGGCTGATTTTACCTCAACAAATCTCTTCAACATGCATACAACAGAGGCAAATCTTGTTTCAGCAATAGAGAGTAACTTCAATCGGCTGAATTCATTGAACATTGAAAGCCGCATGCCATGATTCATTATGAAGTTCTTTATCATATCAGCCTCTGTTTTAACATTATACATGAACTCAAGCTGCTGCCAAGCAAACATCTCTTCATCAGAAGGATTGTTTCCTATTTTAGGTGCACATATACTTTTCAAAGCAAGGTTGAGGGTATGCACAACACATGGTGTCCAAAAGATATTAGCATACTCAGCCTCAATGATAAGACCAGCCCCTTTGCAATTTGCAGCATTGTCTGTAATGATTTGTACCACATTATCTCGACCTACTTCTTCGATTATCCCCCTCAACTTTTCAGCAATATATTCCTTGGATTTGTATTCACCTTCACAATTATCAGCCCTCAAGAACATAGGTGACTTGTCACAAACAGCAACAAAATTGATGATTGGGCGCCTCTGAGGATCTGACCAACCATCAGAACAGATTGTGACTCCCTTATCTGGCCATGTGCTCTTTGTGCTCTCCAACAAATGCTCTATGTGCCTCCTTTCTTGTTTCAGAAGTGCCTCTCTAGCCCTATTGTAACCAGGAATCATATAGCCTACCATATTGCGACTGCAAGCAAAGGCAAAAGCTTCTCGAAGATATGGATTTCTCAAAAAATTGAAAGATATCCCTCCAGAATAAATTGCTCTACAGATTAAAGCATCTAAATGCTTACGGTCTTCCAATGCCCAAGCTTTTTCCAATGCAGAAGCAGGCCCCCTCTTGGTCCTCTTGTTGGTGTCATCAGTATTGGAGGAAGGAGCAGTAGGCAAAGAAACCATTCTTGACTTGGACCTTTCCACCAGATTCTTGCACCTTTCAACTTCAATCCTCATTGCACTCAGCATCTCAAATGTAACATTAGGACATTTACCTATTCCCTTTCCTCCCTTCTGCAGCAAATGTGCTTCAACTCTAGTGTAACTACTCAATTTTTCCATTGGGCAATACTTGCAGCGCCACAGAGTGTTTCCTCCACCGGATTTAGCCCTCTCCAGAATGGTGACATGGTCCCAAAGTGGAGCCTTGATGTCTGTTGTATTTGGGGCTGCAGAACCTACACTAGTACTTGCACTAGGACTTGCACTAGCACTGCTCAGATTTGGAGATGCCATCTAGTATGCAGTTGAAGTGGGGAGTGGACTGCCGGACTGGTGATTGGGGAGCAAATAAATCACAAATCAGGGATGTGCACGCGGAAGAAGAAGAGCTGAAGAGGAGATCGAGATGGGGAACTCACGGGAAGAGAGTCAGGGAGGCGGCGGCGCAGACTTGTCGCCGGCCACCTGCGGGCGGCGACCAGGGGCCGCGGCGTCACCTGCTCGCGGGGAGACGGCGCCAGGCGGACGGGTGCGAGCAGGCGAACAGGGACGCCGCGTCAATCTTCACCGGCAAACGGAGGCGGCGGCGGAGGCTCGTCGCCGGTGGCCGGCGGGCGGCGACCGGGGGCGCGGCGTCACCGCACGAGGAGGATCAATAACCAACCAGCAAGCCAATCCACCATGTTGTCACCCGTTCACGAACCCCAGCTCCAATGTCAAAGAGCCAACCCAGAAACAGGCACAAAGAAATATAAGGACCTCTTGTATGCAAGTATAAATGATAAAATACACTTCTATGTTCTATCACCAACATGTTAGGTTATGTTAATCCATCATAAAAGCAAAATTAGTTTCTGAATAAATAAGAAATTTACCTCTTTGTGTTTACTCTTGTCTCGCTTATTATGTCTATCTTTGCTGCGTTCCCTTCTCCCTAGACTATGACACGAGGAAATACAAAGAGAGTCCAAACATATATCAGATGCCTGCATATGAAAACCTAAAAGAAAACATCAATCAAGCACAGATCACTGCACCAGTACCTTTCTTAACCTGCTGCTCTTCTTATGCTTCCGAGATCTGCCAGACGCCTCTTGGTCGCTGTCATATGAGCTTGTGCTGCTACAATGAAAATGAGATTCTTCAATATGGCAATACCAAGGAGATCCTCAAAATGTATATTTTGCACACAGAAGATAGATTTTTCAGTGGACACCAAAGCCGATAAACAATAGTTCATCCAGTAAGCTCAGCCAAATCCTAATATTGATTTGTCACTAATTAATAGACTAGTTGAACGAATTATTGTAGTCGCTCCTAATCAGTATCCCCTAAATCAATTTCACCCTTCTAATCATGAAACCATCATTAGGTACACAGACTGCCTCAGCTGCAGTATCTAAAAATATTTCAAATCCACTCGCTCCTAATCAGTCTTCCATAAATTAATTTCATCCATCTAATCATGAAACCATCATTAGACACAGACTGCCTCAGCTGCAGTATCTAAAAATATTTCAAATGCCCTCCTGCACAGACTAAGAATTAGATATACATGGACATCCCGGGCTCTTGCCAACATATCATTCACGCCTTGCCCTAACACCTGGTAACATACCACAAAGACAGGCGTGGCCTCCAAAATCCGAATCCCCATTTCATCAATCCCAACTTAGACATAAAAACGAGTTCATCAATCCCAGCATATATGGATAAAATCGAGTTAACACATGAACGACGCGAAGAATCCGACACCAATACTAGACACCCGCTGCTTTCCCTTGTTCAAATCTATGCATCACGAACCCAACCTTCCAGATCAGTTCACGAGACAACCCTTTTATCCTAACCCTAGGTTCAGAAATCCCGAGAGGGGAAGGGGGGATCGGATATACGGATCACCTGTAGTCGTCGTCGTCGGACGGCGACCGCCTTCGCTCCCGGTCCTGCTCCCGCCGGCGCCGCTTGTGGCGGGACCTCCAGTCCTTGCGCGCCTCCAGAGCGGAGGAGGACGACGAGGACGCGCCCTCCTTCTGGCGGCGGCTGGTGGATCTGAGGGGACATGGGGAGGGGAGCGCTGGAGCGGTGGTGTGTGGATCTGAGGGGCGACGGGAGGGGGAAGAGGGTTTGAAGGGATGAACGGGAAGAGGGAGCGAGCGGCGGAGACGTGGAGGGCGGCGCGGCTGGAGGTGGAGGCAGCGGAGGGAGGCCGGAGGCGGAATCTCGCACGAGTTCGGCAGGGAGAGAGGGGAGGGCGGCGGGAGTTGGGAAGGGGAAGAGAGCAGCGGCTGGATGGGTAGGGAGGGTTTTCAGATACCGGTATTTATTTGAAGCGTGCATCATCACAGCCGTCCATTTCGATCCAATGGCTAAAAAAGGTCCGTTTTCATGGGCCGCAGTAGTTAGACGGGCCAAAATCGGCCTTTTAGCAGATTTCCATGTTTAGCTTTTTTTTGTTTTATGTTTTTTATTTTAAAGTATCCTTGTGAAGTAAATTACAAAATAATATACCTTGTTCATCTCAATACATTTTAAAAATGTAATAGACTACACATAAGTTGCTGTTTATGTGTTTCAATAATTTTCTAACTGATTTGCTAATTTTTGTTGTTTCAATGAATTTCTAGATCTTTACTAAAGTAATTCAAAATTGAACTATGTGTAACTCGAGTAAGATTTAAAAAATTGTATAAAAGTTATATTTAGTATAATATGTTCCATTATAGCTCATTTCCTTTTGATAGATAAAGAATTCAATTTTTTATTAGTGATAATTCAACCTTCTATTTCCAAATTGCCGTAGAATAATTGTTATAGTATCTAAATTTAGTCAGAAAATGCTAGAAATTTACATGGAATCATATTTCAGGTAGAAAAGCTTGGCATAAAAAAATTTAATGATTTTGATAAAATGGGATATGAAATGTTCACAAAAATGATACATGTCTCACATAGTTTCTAGTAACTCTAGTCTAACTTAAAGATTTAAGTAGCGCATTTCATTTTCGAACTCATATAGAACTCAAACTTGGATATAATCTTATGTTCACCATAACATTACAAATTATGAAGTTAGATGATCAATTGTTACAAACAAATATAGTTTATCAATTCTCTTTCGGTGTAAGAAAAGAAGTTAAATAATAACGAGACGAAACTAGAAACAAGTATGGAAACAAACATTATGACATGAAAGACTGTGATTTTTGAAAAAATCAGGAACAAAAATCAACGAATTTGGAGTTTGTATGAGAAAGAAATACTAATTACAAATTTTAATTATAGATAAAAAGAAAAAATACGGTGCAGCGCAAGCGACGCGCACCACGTGTCCCAGCGCCCCCGCACCACGAAGCAGTTGACGTGGTCGCGAGATCTTTTATTATATAAAAGTCCTCATCCTGATGTTACAAGGTCGCGGTAGTACCTCAGGCGGTTTTGGTTGCGCTGCGTGTATGCGAGGTCGTCGGTGCCGTTCCTGCACTATTTTGTGTCTTTGTTTTCTTCTTTGTTTTTTTGAGCATTGACAAAATGAAAAAGAAAAAAATTGCGCAACATCACAGATCGGTCGAGTACCCCGGTGGTAAAGCACTAGTTTTGCTTCCTCCAGGTCGTTGGTTCGAATCCTTCATCTGCACCTATTTTTTGCATGACGTGGCGAGGAAACTAAAAAAGGAAATAACATCATATTGAAACAAATAGTGTCATGGCGCAGTGGTAATGTGTTACTTTTTTTCCCACGACATCGCAGGTTCGATTCCCCTTGTTTGGACCTTTTTTTTCAGATGACGTGGTGAGAAAAAAATCGATTAAAAAAAACTAAAACCAAGTTTTATCACAAATGGGTCCTTACCTCAACGATAAGCCTTGCACAAGTGTAGCTTGAGGTCATGAGTTTAAGGCCCCTGAGATCGTCTATTTTTTTTTTCTTTTTATTCGTTGTTTCTTTTTTCCCATATTTTAGCTTTAAATATTATATTTACATATCGTGACAAAGGGGCTTCTTTATTAGAATAAAAAGGTTGAACACTATTTAATAAAAAGGTTGAACACTAGTTAGAAAAACAAAATAAGAAATAGCTCAATGAAGTTGCAAGTTCAAATCTTGTCCTCCACTTTTTTCCCATGTTTTTTTTCATATATGAAATGAAGATTTTTAATCTATTGATCGTGACGAATTTACTAAAACATCACAATGTTCTGGGCCGGTTTGTGACGAATTTTATAAAACGTCACTATGTTTGGGCTTGAATATCCACTCATGAATATCCATGACGAAAAACAGAAAAACGTCATAGATGTTGTACCGTCTGTGACGTTCTCTAAAAACGTCACAGAAAATTCGTCATAGATTAACAGATTTCTTGTAGTGACAGTCCCGCCTCACAACCGTCTCGACCGCCTCCACCGCCGGTCCAATGAGCTCCCAGGCGACCTATAGGTCTAACAGCTAAGTAACCCGGCAACCAAACCGAGAAATCCTAACCCAACGGTGCAATGAGCAGCTGCGGTGGCTGCCGGAGCTCCTTCAGACCAGCAGCGGCGACTAGAGTCTGCAGTTAGGGTTAGAAGGAAGAGTGGGAGGAGAAGATGAGCCAACACTTGGTATCCAACGCAAGAATGTGATACCCCGTGTAATGCCGCGGGATTCTTTTAACAAAATTTTAAGGCAAAATTTTAAAATAAAAAACACTAAGGTAAAATTTAAAAATAAAATCACTAAGGTGATTGTATGGTAATATTCTTTTACAACGATATTATACATCATTTTGAAATTTGAAAGTAGAAACACTAAGCTGATTGCATGACAACATTCTTTTGCACAAGATATTATTCATAAAAACATGCTCATTTTTTTGAGAGAGAACTGCTCTTAAATAATTGATCATCCATGTATTTCTACTGTTGGAATTTTATAACATTGTACTCACAAAGACTAATAAATTATATATATGGATGCTATAAATCACAGAAAATTGGTGAAAGACACAAGTATAGATGGTAGTGGATGGTGATGCGGCATGACGTGGATGGTGATGCGGCATAACGTGGATGATGATGCATGTTTAAAGAAATAAAGTTAATAACTTTTAGTGGGGTGCATCTCTAGAAGTTATATAGATATGAAGCCATATAACTAATTCCTCGCTTCCACCCGTTACGAACCTAAAAATCCTGGGGGCCTGTGTGTAGCCCAAGAGCCATGATCCTAGTTTTAAACAGAGACATTTTTGTTCGCTTAGCACTACCACAGAAAACATTTCTAGCAACGGTTGAAAACGTATTTGTAAGAGCGAGCGGAGCACCCGCGCTCACTTTTCGCAGCTACAAATGCGCGTTTGTGGGCGCGGGTGTTGAACCCGTGGCCACAAATCGATTTGTAGGCGCGGGTCATAGCGTCACCCGCGCCTAGAAATCGATTTGAAATAAAAAAAAGGCCGCGCTCCGCCGCCGGCTCGCCGCTCCGCCACGGCCGCTTGCACGCTCTGCTCGCGGGGTGCATGCTGCGCCGCGGTCACCGGCTCGCCGCTCGTCGCCACGGCCGCCCGCATGCTCCGCTCGCCGCTCGCCGCTCGCCGCGGGTTCGCCGCCGTGGCGCCCGCTCGCCGCCGGCTCGCTGCTTCACCGCGGCCGCGGCACGCATGGCCCAGCTCCGCTGGCGCCCGCACGCTCCGCCGCGCCCGCTGCACCCATGGCCCGGCTCCGCTCGTGGCTTCCTGCTCCCGCCGGCGCCGCTTGTGGCGGGACCTCCAGTCCTTGCGCGCCTCCAGAGCGGAGGAGGACGACGAGGACGCGCCCTCCTTCTGGCGGCGGCTGGTGGATCTGAGGGGACATGGGGAGGGGAGCGCTGGAGCGGTGGTGTGTGGATCTGAGGGGCGACGGGAGGGGGAAGAGGGTTTGAAGGGATGAACGGGAAGAGGGAGCGAGCGGCGGAGACGTGGAGGGCGGCGCGGCTGGAGGTGGAGGCAGCGGAGGGAGGCCGGAGGCGGAATCTCGCACGAGTTCGGCAGGGAGAGAGGGGAGGGCGGCGGGAGTTGGGAAGGGGAAGAGAGCAGCGGCTGGATGGGTAGGGAGGGTTTTCAGATACCGGTATTTATTTGAAGCGTGCATCATCACAGCCGTCCATTTCGATCCAATGGCTAAAAAAGGTCCGTTTTCATGGGCCGCAGTAGTTAGACGGGCCAAAATCGGCCTTTTAGCAGATTTCCATGTTTAGCTTTTTTTTGTTTTATGTTTTTTATTTTAAAGTATCCTTGTGAAGTAAATTACAAAATAATATACCTTGTTCATCTCAATACATTTTAAAAATGTAATAGACTACACATAAGTTGCTGTTTATGTGTTTCAATAATTTTCTAACTGATTTGCTAATTTTTGTTGTTTCAATGAATTTCTAGATCTTTACTAAAGTAATTCAAAATTGAACTATGTGTAACTCGAGTAAGATTTAAAAAATTGTATAAAAGTTATATTTAGTATAATATGTTCCATTATAGCTCATTTCCTTTTGATAGATAAAGAATTCAATTTTTTATTAGTGATAATTCAACCTTCTATTTCCAAATTGCCGTAGAATAATTGTTATAGTATCTAAATTTAGTCAGAAAATGCTAGAAATTTACATGGAATCATATTTCAGGTAGAAAAGCTTGGCATAAAAAAATTTAATGATTTTGATAAAATGGGATATGAAATGTTCACAAAAATGATACATGTCTCACATAGTTTCTAGTAACTCTAGTCTAACTTAAAGATTTAAGTAGCGCATTTCATTTTCGAACTCATATAGAACTCAAACTTGGATATAATCTTATGTTCACCATAACATTACAAATTATGAAGTTAGATGATCAATTGTTACAAACAAATATAGTTTATCAATTCTCTTTCGGTGTAAGAAAAGAAGTTAAATAATAACGAGACGAAACTAGAAACAAGTATGGAAACAAACATTATGACATGAAAGACTGTGATTTTTGAAAAAATCAGGAACAAAAATCAACGAATTTGGAGTTTGTATGAGAAAGAAATACTAATTACAAATTTTAATTATAGATAAAAAGAAAAAATACGGTGCAGCGCAAGCGACGCGCACCACGTGTCCCAGCGCCCCCGCACCACGAAGCAGTTGACGTGGTCGCGAGATCTTTTATTATATAAAAGTCCTCATCCTGATGTTACAAGGTCGCGGTAGTACCTCAGGCGGTTTTGGTTGCGCTGCGTGTATGCGAGGTCGTCGGTGCCGTTCCTGCACTATTTTGTGTCTTTGTTTTCTTCTTTGTTTTTTTGAGCATTGACAAAATGAAAAAGAAAAAAATTGCGCAACATCACAGATCGGTCGAGTACCCCGGTGGTAAAGCACTAGTTTTGCTTCCTCCAGGTCGTTGGTTCGAATCCTTCATCTGCACCTATTTTTTGCATGACGTGGCGAGGAAACTAAAAAAGGAAATAACATCATATTGAAACAAATAGTGTCATGGCGCAGTGGTAATGTGTTACTTTTTTTCCCACGACATCGCAGGTTCGATTCCCCTTGTTTGGACCTTTTTTTTCAGATGACGTGGTGAGAAAAAAATCGATTAAAAAAAACTAAAACCAAGTTTTATCACAAATGGGTCCTTACCTCAACGATAAGCCTTGCACAAGTGTAGCTTGAGGTCATGAGTTTAAGGCCCCTGAGATCGTCTATTTTTTTTTTCTTTTTATTCGTTGTTTCTTTTTTCCCATATTTTAGCTTTAAATATTATATTTACATATCGTGACAAAGGGGCTTCTTTATTAGAATAAAAAGGTTGAACACTATTTAATAAAAAGGTTGAACACTAGTTAGAAAAACAAAATAAGAAATAGCTCAATGAAGTTGCAAGTTCAAATCTTGTCCTCCACTTTTTTCCCATGTTTTTTTTCATATATGAAATGAAGATTTTTAATCTATTGATCGTGACGAATTTACTAAAACATCACAATGTTCTGGGCCGGTTTGTGACGAATTTTATAAAACGTCACTATGTTTGGGCTTGAATATCCACTCATGAATATCCATGACGAAAAACAGAAAAACGTCATAGATGTTGTACCGTCTGTGACGTTCTCTAAAAACGTCACAGAAAATTCGTCATAGATTAACAGATTTCTTGTAGTGACAGTCCCGCCTCACAACCGTCTCGACCGCCTCCACCGCCGGTCCAATGAGCTCCCAGGCGACCTATAGGTCTAACAGCTAAGTAACCCGGCAACCAAACCGAGAAATCCTAACCCAACGGTGCAATGAGCAGCTGCGGTGGCTGCCGGAGCTCCTTCAGACCAGCAGCGGCGACTAGAGTCTGCAGTTAGGGTTAGAAGGAAGAGTGGGAGGAGAAGATGAGCCAACACTTGGTATCCAACGCAAGAATGTGATACCCCGTGTAATGCCGCGGGATTCTTTTAACAAAATTTTAAGGCAAAATTTTAAAATAAAAAACACTAAGGTAAAATTTAAAAATAAAATCACTAAGGTGATTGTATGGTAATATTCTTTTACAACGATATTATACATCATTTTGAAATTTGAAAGTAGAAACACTAAGCTGATTGCATGACAACATTCTTTTGCACAAGATATTATTCATAAAAACATGCTCATTTTTTTGAGAGAGAACTGCTCTTAAATAATTGATCATCCATGTATTTCTACTGTTGGAATTTTATAACATTGTACTCACAAAGACTAATAAATTATATATATGGATGCTATAAATCACAGAAAATTGGTGAAAGACACAAGTATAGATGGTAGTGGATGGTGATGCGGCATGACGTGGATGGTGATGCGGCATAACGTGGATGATGATGCATGTTTAAAGAAATAAAGTTAATAACTTTTAGTGGGGTGCATCTCTAGAAGTTATATAGATATGAAGCCATATAACTAATTCCTCGCTTCCACCCGTTACGAACCTAAAAATCCTGGGGGCCTGTGTGTAGCCCAAGAGCCATGATCCTAGTTTTAAACAGAGACATTTTTGTTCGCTTAGCACTACCACAGAAAACATTTCTAGCAACGGTTGAAAACGTATTTGTAAGAGCGAGCGGAGCACCCGCGCTCACTTTTCGCAGCTACAAATGCGCGTTTGTGGGCGCGGGTGTTGAACCCGTGGCCACAAATCGATTTGTAGGCGCGGGTCATAGCGTCACCCGCGCCTAGAAATCGATTTGAAATAAAAAAAAGGCCGCGCTCCGCCGCCGGCTCGCCGCTCCGCCACGGCCGCTTGCACGCTCTGCTCGCGGGGTGCATGCTGCGCCGCGGTCACCGGCTCGCCGCTCGTCGCCACGGCCGCCCGCATGCTCCGCTCGCCGCTCGCCGCTCGCCGCGGGTTCGCCGCCGTGGCGCCCGCTCGCCGCCGGCTCGCTGCTTCACCGCGGCCGCGGCACGCATGGCCCAGCTCCGCTGGCGCCCGCACGCTCCGCCGCGGCCGCTGCACCCATGGCCCGGCTCCGCTCGTGGCTGCACGCTCCACCGCAGCCGCCGCACGCACGGCTCCGCTCGCGCCCGCGCCCGCACGCTCCGCCGCAGCCGACGCACGCATGGCTCCGCTCGCTGCCCGACCGCTCTGCTGGCTGAGAAGTCAAGGAGAATGAGAGGATAAAGGAGAGAGAAATGTGAGGCTGAGAGAAGAGTGAGTGGGGAGATAGAATAGATATAGGAGAGTGAGCGGTGGGTGGGTCAAAAAAATTGAATGGCTTGGTGATTTGCAGCCACGGGTGAAAAGAAGGCCCGTTGGTGAAAATGCATGGTGATTTGCAGGCACGGGTAAAAAGAACGTCCGTTTCTGAAAACCACCATTTATAGGTGCGGACCACGGGCTTGTCCGCCTGTAAATGGAGGTGATTTCCAACAGCGGGTGACATGGCCACCCGTCTCTAGAAATGTATTTACAGGCACGGGTCACTGCTACAGTTCCCTTACTCGTTTAGCAGGGGCGGGCGAATTTTTGATCCGTTGCTACAAAAGAAAGGTGCCGCTGCTGTAAACCGTTTTTGTGGTAGTGTAGTTTGTACAATTTGAAGTGCAGCTAGGTGCAGTTGCACACGCAATTTCTGAAGCTGATGAAGCACGTATACATGAGTACAGTGGCAAGAGGAAATTTCGTTTTGCTGTTGGGCTATGTGGCTCCATGCTGCACAACTGCGGGGACTATGGCCTTTCCAGGTGGCTGCACAAGCATGTCACATGTTAATTATTTCCAAAGCTAAAACGTCTTACGTACACTACACAGAAAAATTATACTTATTCTCGTCACGCGCTAATGCCTGACCGATGCGCTAAAAGGGTGTAAGCTACCCTGTACCTTCTGCACGCAGTTCTATATTTCCACTTGGCGAAATAATATCGGTCACTTTGCATTTGGGAAAATAATATCCATCTACTTGGCCGGGTTGCCTTTTATTATAGTTTGTAGTTTATTGAAGTGCACAGCGAACAAGTCATATGCATGGTTTGCTGAAAGAGATGCTGGTTTGTGTGTCATTGTCGTCCACATCACTCCTGACTTAGCAATAGATAATGATTTGTTGGCGCACATGTGCACACGAGAACTCACCTTTACGAACCTACGCGCGCGCAAACCTTATATATGTACATATCTCTAAGAAGGTACACTACCAGAATACTTCACATCCGCCCGCCCCCTCCGCCTCGGCCCTTTTTGGACCCGGTGCTGAAGGGGCTTCAGCACCGGGTCCAACGGCTAGGAGCGGGGGCGGAGCTGGGATGCGCCTGGGCGAAGGCATTAGCACCGGGTCGTGGCAAGCCCCGGTGCTAATGCTTCCCCTTTAGCACCGGGTGCAGCCAGCAACCGGTGCTAATGTGCCCGAGGCCATTTCGCACCGGTTGCTGGCTGCACCCGGTGCTAAAGGGTGCGCATTAGCACCGGGTCTTGCCACGACCCGGTGCTAGTGTGTTTGAATATAGGGGCTCCTTCCTCCCCGCCGAGCCAGCTGAACACTTCGCTGTGTTCATGCTGCAGGCTCGGGCGCCGGGAGGAAGAAGAAGAAAGAGGGAGGTGCTGTCCAATTTTTTTCAAAATTTGTGAAGATTCTACTCATCTAAGGAGCACTACAAGGTACACTCTTTCATTCTCTAATGTTTTATTTAGCTGTAATCTTCTATGCTTTAGAAATAGAGGAATTTGTGAATCAAATAAAGCTAGCAAGAGAGCTTGTGTTCATGGAGGAGAGAGGGGGAAGTTGAGTTCATGGTGGAGAGAGAGTGTTCATGTTGTGCTTTAAATGGAGAGAGAAGGCAAGCTAGATAGTATTTTATTTTGTATGACTTATGTATGACTTGTGAATAGTTATAAGGCCTATGTATTTTATTTATTAGAGAGTTTTATATACTAAAAGTTGGTATAGTTATTTACTAATTTAATGGAATGTATATTTGTTTAGAAAATGAATATAGTAATTCAATGGAATATATTTTATTAGTTATTTATTAAAAGTTGAGTAGTTATTTATTAATTTAATGGAAGGTATATTTGTTTTTAGGAAATGATATAATAATTCCATGAAATAAATATTATTAGTTATTTGTTATATAATGGATATATATTCATAATGTGTATTTATTTATATATTTAATTTTTTATCTTTAAATTGTATTGTATATTTGTTATTGTTAATAATGCAGATGAATAGACAATGGATGTACGGGGACCCCCACGCTCAGGCGTTCCGTGATGGCCTCAGGACGTTTCTCGATGACGCCGAGGCTAAGGTTTTAGGAACCGGTCTGACCGGTTTCAGTGCTGACAGTGTAAAAAGTTTGTTATTTGCAGAATTCACCTATTCACCCC
Organism: Echinochloa crus-galli; assembly: GCA_900205405.1. Lineage (NCBI taxonomy): Eukaryota > Viridiplantae > Streptophyta > Magnoliopsida > Poales > Poaceae > Echinochloa > Echinochloa crus-galli. The sequence goes on along the minus strand of OAMR01000172.1, from coordinate 2,189,391 downwards.
CCCTCTAGGTGACATCAAGGTCCTTTCAAAGGTAGCAAATTGTGTTACTGATAAGGGTTTCGAGGAGCTACTGAAACTAGTAAAGAAGATTCTTCCAGAGGGTAACGAATTGCCATCGACGACGTATCAAGCAAAACGTGTTGTTTGCCCTCTCGGTTTGGAGGTGCAGAAGATACATGCGTGTCCTAATGACTGTATCCTCTATCGCGGAAAGTACGAACACTTGGATCGTTGTCCGGTTTGCACATGCGCACGATACAAGATCAGGCGGGACGACCCTGGTGATGTTGGGGGAGAGCGTTCTAAGAAAAAAATCCCTGCGAAGGTGATGTGGTATTATGATGTCTTCTCTCCTAAACTTCAAGGGTAGTAAACATGTACCTATTCCTGTCTCTTAT
>OAMR01000172.1:2108761-2129098 GCA_900205405.1 Echinochloa crus-galli | reverse complement strand
GAGTTGTAGATTTTGTTTGCCGCCTGCAGTAGAGGCACTGTCCAACGAGCAGCAGCAGCAAGATCGAGCTAACCCTGGAAGATAGGAAGATCAATGCATGGGCCATGTATATTAAAGAGTAAAATTCACTGACGGTCCCTAAACTTACACGGTGGTGTCACCTAGGTGCCAAACTCAGGATTTTGATATTTGGGTCCCTAAACTTACACGGCAGTGTCATATACGTCCCAAACTTACGATTTGTGATATTTGGGCCCCTAAACTTCTACAGCGGTGTCATTTAGGTCCCAAACATATTCGGCCACGGCGGTTTCGAGATTGAGAAGAAGTTGGTACTTAAATCAAACAACAGGAGTTAGGGATTGACACCACGAACAAGGGTTAGCTATAATCTTTTTTTTTAATCAACATGATAAATTATTCGATCTAAATATTAAAAATTATGAGCTTTAGACCTAGATAACACCATCATGTAAGTTTAGGCACCTAAATATCAAAAATTCTGAGTTTGGGTCCTAGATGACACCGTCGTATAAGTTTAGGGGCCTAAATATAAAAATTCCTGAGTTTTGGACCTAAATGACACCACCGTGCAAGTTTAGGGGCCGCCAGTGAATTTTACTCTATATTAAATTCTATGCAATATCAGTAAATTTGTTGATATGCCAGGATCATTATAAGGAGGAAGAAAAGGGAGTTTCATAAGATGAGAGATGACTTTCATCCCTATAACACCCATCATGCTCAGTTACCTAGTTCTCAATCTTAGTAACTTTGCAATAAAACTCCCCATTACAACTGTACTAAAGCACTACTGAATCGCAGAGATCGCATGCCTGGAGGCCTGCAGGTGAAACATTTTTGTCTATGTTTTCCAAAGATGATTACTCTATTGCAGCTGGGATTTGGGCCCCAATATTTATGGGCTGCCCGAAGAATAATATGTTGCCATGATCCAAAGGACAGCACGACACAATAAATTTTGAGTCTCGTCAGACCGAGGATCTCAACACAACCAGAGCACAATAAATTAAATTTTGGGCCACACCGGGCCTACGGTCTCGGCACCATGGAGGCATGGAACGACACGAATGTTGGGCCATGCTTGGGTCAACATGGCACAAACATGGCCATAGACACTTACACAAATTGTTATCCATATATTCTTTGTTTCGTTTTCCATGCAGTTTTAAATAACTATCGCAATACAAAAAAAATCATAAAATCTACCTTTAATATATGAAATCATGGCAACAATCATTAGTGGAATAAAGAAATCAGCTATATTTTAAATGGCAAGAGATAATTCTCTATGGTAAGATTGGTTTCTTTTGTTAGTTTTTGAAATTTTTTATCATATGAAGCACTATTATTTAGCGGAAAAATGACAGATAATATAAATACATGTATTTTAAAAGTTGTGTTTGTTTAGGCTGGCATGGCACGAACATAGCCACCATGCCATGGGTCATACTTGAACCAAGACAAAATCTTAGAGACATGCCAGATGCGTCTAAAAGTCTAGGCATGAAGCGGTCTGCGCGACACGCGAGGGCCGGGATGGCACGGCCCAGCCCAAATCTCACCACCTTATTGGGTACTACTAGTATGACACTTGATTCTCAAAAAAAAAAACTAGTATGACATTTGCCGTTGATTGGGACGACCTGTCGAGATCAGCATGGATGGATCGTCGGCAAGGTACAGGACATGATACGTCTCGACATCTTGGCCCAACGCGAGTGCTGCTGCACATATGTGACACTTGGTGTTGGTCGTTTGGCACGTTTTTGCGCCACCGGCCGGTTTAATTTACTACTTACTAGCAAATGTGCCCGTGCGATGCTACAGAAATAGACCACATGGAGAGATTTAACCGGTCTTGATCCATATAGATTTTTTTTCTTTTCTCTCATGCTTTAATTTAAATATGAGATTTAACTGGTCCTAATTCATGTAGATTTGTTTCTTCTTTTCTCTCGTGCTTTAATTTAATTCCAGCGTATTGTGTTTGTACTTGGTCTCTACGTAATTATGGAAAGAGACACATGAGGCCCACCCGTCAGCATTGTGAGAGGAAATGACCAAGCAATCCTTGCTTAGGCACGTGAGACCGACCTGTCGGCAATGTGAGAGGGAAAGACCAAACAATCTTTGCTTTAGTATTAGGTAGAGATACACTACCTTAATCGCAGCTAGGACATCCTAGCCTAAATAGCAAAATGTAAAGTCATGCATCTTATTGAATCAACATTTCATGGAGCAACGACTGTGCCTGCAGTAGAGGCACTGTCCAACGAGCAGCAGCAGCAAGATCGAGCTAACACACCGAGCAAGCAAAATCATGAGATCGACACACCGCGGCTAGTAGCACAAAGAAACATACTTATAGAGCAAGCCGTCGGACCAGTTAGGATGCCGTGCTGTGACGGACAGCAAGGCCCCAGGCACTGGATAGCCGGCACGCACGTACCTGTGACCTGTCTTTGCTTCTAACCGTTGCTGCGCCGGTGCACGGGAGGGCAAGGTGCCTGTGCGACAGATATATTACGTGCGTAGGTACAGTATTTATTAACAAACAACTTGGGCCTAGTTGGAGTCGGATTCCACTTGGGCGTCTCGCCGCTGCCTTTTCTAGAACGCCGAAGAGGCAGATATATACATGGTGGAAGGACGGCTAATTTATTTTAAAAAATATGAGGGGGGTTTTTATAAAATTATGACGTACCGCTGAATCAATCCTTACTTTATAATTAGGTAGAGATAGAGATTATATTAATATAATAATAGATAGATTGTGCTATTGACCGTGTACATTGTGCATCAAAGATACTTTCTTCATGTAACAATTAATTATAACAAATAAAATGGTCTAGTTTTGTACGAAGCAAAGCCCTCTGAACTGATACCGAATATGAGACCAATTGGTTCTAACGCTCCGCCCCGCGTCGCTCCCCGAGGATGGCACGGGCGACCACAGCCTGCCGCCGCCGCCCCTCCTCCCGCTCCCCTCCGCCGTGTCGCCGCCCGAGCGGGACGCCGGAAGCCCGCACGGCTTGCAAGGACAGTGCTTCTCCCGTCTCCCCCCTCTCTCTCGTCTTCGACGGGCGCGGACGTCGTCATGGGAGCTTCGATGGCCGGCGGCCGGATCCACCTCCCTCGCTCTCGGATCCTGCTTCCTTGAGCCCGGATCCATCGGGAGGGACCGAGGCAGGGGCACGAGCGAGGGCCGACTGCATGGGCCTCGGCGGTCGGAGCGCGCGGTCTTGAGCCGGCGGCAGTGCGGCGATGCCCCGGCCAGATCCATTGGCCGCAAGGTGGCACGCACGCTTGTGTGTGGGGGTGGCGGCCGACGCGGGGATGGAAACAATGGCGTTGGCTGGTGCGGGCTGGGCGGGCCGGCGGCGGTCGATGCGATGTGCGGATGATGGGTGCTGCGGGGAGGTGGCTGGTGGGCCCCTATCGGCTCCCCATCAGTGATACTAGTTGGGTGCCATGTTGATGGTGGGGCTGGGGTGCTGGTTGGCATTGGCTGGTGGCGCCGAAGTGGTGTTTCGGTGTCAGGATCCTTCTCGTTGAGGCGTTGCGGGAGTGATAAGGTGTGGGTCAAGTGCATGTAGCAGGCATGGTGTCGAGTTAGGCGAAAGCCTTCACTAGTATTGCCGGTGGCGATGGTGGCGGCACCCTTGTGGTGCGGTTCTTCCCATTGGGGGCACCATAACGAGGCTCCATGTTCCTACTACATGGCAATCTTGAGGGTGAAAACCCCGCGTCAGCGGCGCCATTGACATCGTGCCATCCTTGGAGGTGCCGCATGAAGACCCGTCTTGGCTTGGAAGTGGTGGTTGGTTGGTGGCGTTGTCCGTGCGCAGTGGCGCAGGAGGTCCGCGTGGCCCGTGCTGGTAGACAGGTGCAGAGGTTCCATGGATGCTGGAGGTCTCGTGCTGGTGTAATTATCCCCAAGGTTGTGAAGATAGTTTTATAAACTGACTTTATTTGATACCCTTAATGAGTGGTCAAATGTGTGTGTAAAAATTTTCACCCACCAAAGAAATACCGCCGACAGAGTGTAATGAGCCACAGTATGCCATGGTGCACTAACTCCAAACTATTTCCTTCATTGGAAAAAGTCCAAATTACTCCCCTCAAGTATAGCAAAAGTCCGGATAACCCCCTAAACTATGTTTTGGTATAATTTACCCCCTAAACTATGCTATTTGGTCCAACTTACCCCTTATCACAATTTGTCTTTTTTGTTTCTGCATGCACAAGATGAATTTTAATTTGAGACTTTGCAGGGAGGTAGTGAACATCATAATCTATATTAGAAAATATTTTACGAATTTTTCATCACTACTTTCTATATAATATTGTATTTTAAGGATAACATTATTATTAACTATATTACCCTATCAAAACAGTGACAAAAAAATTATGATATATTTTTTAAGGTCTTATATTGTATCCTATAATTTTGCAAAAGTTAAACTTTAAATTCCACTTGTGCATGGAGAAAAAAAAGACAAATTGTGTTAAGGTGTAAGTTGGACCAAATAATATAGTTTAGGGCGTAAATTAAACTAAAACATAGTTTAGGGAGTTATCCAAACTTTGGCTATACTTGAGGGGAGTAATTTAGACTTTTTCCTTCATTTTTTAAGGAAGTGAAAAGGCTGAAGAGCACAAATGGAAAAAGAAGTGTGTCCTTTTTTTCTGACATCTATATTGCACAAATGAAAAATCTTCATACCCTGATTGAAGGCGAGAAAGGATTCGCCTTACCTTTAAACCAAAAGACGCATTAGATCATCGTGTGAAATTTCAGATCTTACCATTTCCCAAAAATTACAAATTAATCACATGCAAAAATTTCAATTTCATATGAGAATAGAGATCGGTCTTGCTGGTCCAAAAAAATTCAAGCTGAGTTCTTGTGAACTTCCTGTTTGATGAAGTAGACGTAACCTCAGCTAAATTCTTGTAGTTACCACCAGTCGGAATACTCTTTTGATATGTACTCCGTATATGATAAGCTGCCGTGCATTTCCTCTTGACATCTTTCCTAGATGTGGCGAACGGAGGGAGAAGCCGTTACGCGCAATGCATCACCCACTCGGAACGTACGCGACATGCCACACTCCCACTCCCCCTCCCACTCCCACCCGCCGGCGCTACCCTTCTCGGAATCTCCGGAGAAACCACGGAGAACACAGCCAGCTCACGAGTCCACCACGACCAGGCCCAGCCGGAGCACGACACGGCCCGCTGGCCCCACCTCCCCGCTCCCGGGCCCACCCGCTGACCGCACGGACGACCCGGCCGCTGCCCCAGTCCAGCACTCCAACCGCAACCGCAGCGCAGCCTCCCCCACTCCTTCCTTCCTCTTCCGTAATGTGAGGATGCCGGTAATTTTATTCTTGTCAGACTGATTTATTGATCGGAATTACATCACCTGTGACGAATTTCAACATCTGAATTGTCACCTAACTTTTTTTAAAAGAACATACAGTATACAAACAGAAATGCTCACATGTGCACACGTGAACTCACCTTTATGAACGTACGCGCAAACCCTATATATGTAAATGTCTCTAAGATCTCAAGTTGCTCAAGGACGGCACCGACGAGGGCCAGGAGGCCGCGGCGCGTGCGCTGGGGCTGCTGGGATGCGATGCTGAGAGTGTCGACAAGCTCGTGCAGGCCGGGGTGTGCTCCTCCTTCGCCGCCGCGCTCAAGGACCCCCCCATGCGTGTGCAGGCTGCAGTGGCTGAGGCCATCGCTACCCTCGCCGACCGGAGCGCGACGTGCCAGGACCTCTTCGCTCAGAACAACGCCGTCCGGTACCTGGTTGGCCACCTTGCCTCCGGTACCATCCAGGAGCACAGCAGGTACTCTGTTGGCTCCAGCAGTTCCAAGCACAGCGCTGCGGCACCACCGCAGCCCATGAAGTCTCTCCATTCTGTCGTGCTTGCCAAGACGCACAGCATGCGCCACACCGGTGATCGTGACGTCGCAAGTCTCACTGATGAGCCACCGAGGTTGTCCAATGGCAGTGAACAAGACACGAAAAGGAACCCCCATATGCAGTCGGTGGTGCACTCTGCTATGGCTGCCAAAACAAGCACAAACGGGTCATTAGTTCCACCATTCAGGCCTCAGCTTGGAACTAGTGGCTCTAGTGGCCGGGGTGCTCGTGAGGCAGAAGATCCTGAAATCAAGGCGCATTTGAAGGCTATGGCAGCGAAAGCTTTGTGGAAGCTTGCCCATAACCATTTGGGTGTCTGCAAGAGCATTACAGAGTCACGTGCGCTGCTGTGCTTTGCTGTACTTCTTGAGAAGGGTGATGGAGATATGGGCACTGATGTACAGTTCTTCTCGGCAATGGCGATCATGGAAATTGCTCGGGTTGCTGAGCATAGCCTTGTTTTGCGGCAGTCAGCTTTCAAACCCAGCTCCCCAGCAGCTAAGGCTGTAGTTGATCAGCTGCTCCGTGTCGTCCGCAAGGGTGAATATGATGTGTTGCTCCTCCCTTGTATTACTGCCCTTGGATGCCTTTCGCGCACATTCACAGCAAGTGAGACAAGGGTCATCGCCCCTCTTGTGCGGCTTCTTGATGAGCGTGAGCCACCAGTCATCAAGGAGGCAGTGGTCGCACTCACCAAATTTGCATGCTCTGAGAACCACCTACATGTGAACCACTGCAAGGCCATTGTTGATGACGGTGGTGCTCGCCACCTTGTTCAGCTTGTTTACCTTGGCGACGAGATTCAGATTGAGGCATTGATACTACTCTGTTACATTGCACTGTATGTGCCTGAGAGCGAGGAGCTCGCGCAGGCTGGTGTGCTGGCTGTGCTGCTCTGGGCGTCAAAGCAGGCTCACATGGTGCAGGACACACGCGTTGAGGCGCTACTGCCAGATGCCAAGTCGAGGCTGGAGCTATTCCAGTCCAGGGCCTCCAGGTGATGTTGGAAACTGGATCACTGGACATGTGTTAGTAGTTCCATGCTGCAATTTGTAACTAGAGTAGAATTATTTCCATTGTTTTCAATCAACCTTGTGAGGTATATTACATTTTAATCTGTACATATGATGCCATCAATTTGTCTCCGAATTGGTTGGGGGTTTTGAATCTAAATGCAAGAGACATTGAAATGGAACATATTGGCTATGGAAATCTTCGTCTGTTCATATCTTTATCTACCAAGTTTACCTTATTTTTCCATGAATTTTCTTTGTTCATAAGTTTGCTTTGCTTAGTTTTTTTAAACATGGTTGTCTTTTGATTAACTTGCAGCTACATCAACCCGAAATTGGGTTAGAGCAGCATAATTCCTAGAAATTTATTCATAATCAGAATCAGGCTGACCTACGCAGCCCCTTTTGCCAAATATAGATGTGTTGCTGGTTGCTTTGCATATTTGAATGTATTTTCTTCGCTGACTCTGTAAATGTGATTGTTAGTTCTGGGTCTGCAGATAGCTAATTTTGTTCCAGACAACTTCTATCAAGCTGGAGTATAAAATCTTGTGCACTGGATCACTTAAAATTGTTTTGAACTACTTTCCTAGCAGCACTACAAATTGTAGCGGAATTGTACTCTACTTTGCATGCCTGTAATTGTTCTGTTTTTCCCAACATGTTCCCATCAAGGTTGTGCTTGTTTGTTGTAACCTTGTTTGTTCTATTTTAAACATATTTTCTAATATAGGAAAGTAAACCGGCAGTTAAGCGGAAGCCTGGTGGGTAGAAATGTAGAATATGCACTCTGCATTTGTATACATACTAGAGCCCATATGTTGATGTATAATCTCCTTGCAAAAAAAATTGTTTCTGTGGAATTCCAGTGTTTAACTCAGTTTGAGAAATTACTTTGGAAAAAACCTGATTGTGACAGAGATAAGCTAGATCAGTCCTTTAAGAATTTTTCATTGGATATCAATAGTGCATTGTGTTCACTGAATGAAAAATCTGAGGGTAGGAAGAAAATAAGACAATCTGGCTCTCTCATGGGGCCAGCTATTGCTAGCGGCTTTTTTACAGATATATTTATCATTGTATTCCTTTTGGATATATGTGTGAACATCAGTACAGTTCTTGTATTCCAGCCTCATCAAACTAACAGTTGACCAACTTTATTTATACTGTGAGCATTACTAGCCAGTTCAGGTTAAGAAGTATGTTGCCATCCTCCACCATTCAGGTTCAGCCAGTTCCTTGTCTCAGGCCTGCTTTGATCCTATAATGAAAAGAAAGCATGATTAATCTATGTTTATATCCTGAAACTAAGGTTTGGAAAACATAACAGTTTATTTGTATTCACTTGTGCTGTCTTTGATCTTGATATCAGTTGTTAAGTAGAAGTTTTCTTTGGCTATCATAATGGCAAGTTTCACTATCCTAATATATTCCCTGTACTTGTGTGATTGATCTGAGATTATTATCTGACTATGATCATTGCAACATGGAAAAACAGCTAACAGACACTGACATGCAGGCCCTGTCTGAGTTTCAACTGCCTGCAACGAACAATCTATGTTTGTATCCTGAAACTAAGGTTTGGAAAACCTAACAATTTATCTGTATTCACCTGTGCTGTCTTTGATCCTGATATCAGTTGTTAAGTAGAAGTTTTCTTTTGCTATCATAATGGCAAGTTTCACTATCCTAATATATTCCCTGTACTTGTGTGATTGATCTGAGATTATTATCTGACTATGATCATTGCAACATGGAAAAACAGCTAACAGACACCGAAATGCAGGCCCTGTCTGAGTTTCAACTGCCTGCGGGCAAGCATACGTCGGTGTCGGTTCCTGCAGGTCCAAGTCACCAAGCCAAGCTACTCACCGCAGCTTGCAGGGACGGTGACACCACACTGGTGGGTGACGTAGAACACCTTCTCGATGCTTAGCTTCTTCTTGGCATCGGCGGAGCCCAGGTAGTTGCAGATGCAGGAGACATGGGCATCTGCGGCCTGCACGATTTTGCAGCAGTCGGAAGACGGCTTCTGCTTGGGCCCCTCCTTCTGGACGTACTGCTTGCAGGTGCGCCACAGCGCGTCGATGTCATTCTTGCAGCCTTGTACTTGCTCATGAGGAGACGGTTGACCTGAGACTGCAGCTGCAGCTGCAAGGAGGACGAGGAGCGTCGCAGCTAGGATGCCAGCAGAGCTCAGCTGGGTCATCTTGGTGTGCTCTTTGGTGGACATGGCTTGTACCAATTGATTGTGTTTCCCTGTTGTTATAATGTAATGTTGTGTGTTTGAGACCTGGATGGCAGCTGGTACTTATAGTACTGGCTGCTCCAAGGTTGGCTTTTGGTTGTTCGGGAATTTGGGGTTCGTGCAAACTGCTGCAATGCGATTTTCGTGAGCTGTTTTCAAGCTGCGTGTTTTGCTTAAGCTGGTGTTCACGCAAATGCCACAGGTGTGACCCTCAGTTTATGGGTGTCGAGCACCTTACAGTTGCTCACGTGCGTTTGCTGTATGCATGTGTCCACTGCCGCCGAGTGACCCTCGCTGTTGCTCTTCTTGCTGGCCCTACGGTTGTTGCTGTTGCTGTTCATTTCTGCCACCTCGGTGCTCCGCGCTGGGCTCTCTGCTCTCGTGAGTCGTGACATTTGGATTCATGGATTGGAACGTTTGGATTCATTAACTGGAACATTCGATTGGTTGGGTGCAGTATCCTTTCCAGATTTGTATAGGGTAGTCTACCGTTGCCGATTTTTGTAGTGAAACAAGCGGGCGGCTCGCGAAGCGCGGGTAAAAAGCGGGCCGGGACGCTGCCAGTGCTCTTTCTACTCTCTCGATTGGCTGGCGCCGCTCTGTGCATGGGTCAGAAGAAATAAACTACTCTGGGGTACTTCGATAGCTGGGAATAAAAAAGAAGTATGAGCCTATCTTGCAGCCGGCTGCCGGCGAGTCCATTAACCATGCTCTTATGGGGCCTGGCCAGCTTGCATGGCCACAATCATGGGCCTGGCCAGCTCTCGAGGCCACCTTCAATGGGCCGGTTTGTCCACTCCAAGCACAAAATTTACCAATATTTTTGCATGTCCAATCTGAGATAGTGCCAGCTTTGTTAGGTAATCAAATGGTTCTCCTAAAAAAAAGGTAATCAAATGGTGACCAAAATCTTGTTGCCAAAATCTTGGGCATGCCTCGGCACTCACTCTCGCTGGCCAAAGGAGCGAAGATATTGCCCGGAGATGGAGCAATGTTTCACGTAATCGAACAAATAGTTGACATCTCTCCTCTACATCTGCCCCTGAATATACTCCCTCTGTTTTAAAAACAATTTATTCTAGTTTTTTCATAATTTTTTTTTTAAGTTTGACCAACTTTATAACAAAATATATAGACATTTATGACATCAAATAGGTTTATTATAAAGTCAATTTTATAATGAATATCATGATACTTATTTGGTACCATAAAGATTGACACTTTTTTATATAATAAACTAGTTTGACTTAGAATACAATTAGAATGATAGTTTTTTTTGTTTTGAACGGAGGGAAGTAAGTTAGTAGTAATGACAATTTTATAAAGTTGAAAAGGATAAAGAAAAACAAGACAATTTACCCCTTGCTGCCACCATGCATTTTCATAATAGAAAAATCGCCTTATTAGGTAGGAATGAAAAGAAAATTGTCAAGGTTCACATTCCGTTATTCACATTTCATATCTCAATTTAATTAATGTGTGTCTACTATTCAGATGCGATGCATACTGCATAACATTTACTATAACTCTATATATACTTGAGTTTTTGTAAACTTTCATCAAGGTCCTAATCTTTGATCAATTTCCAAAGCTAGAGTATTAGGAAAGCTTAGAAATATTCATTATTGTGAAAACCAGGAATTTTAAACATTAAAGATCGAAAAGGGGTATGGTTAATTTTGGCCTAAGTACCATTTGACCTAAGTCAAACTTATATTGACCAGTGCAAACAATGTGACCAAAACATTACTTCCAAATCTTGCACTCTATAAGATGGTCGTAGCCATAAGCATGTTTATCATAGAAACAAACATATATGAAGGTTAGAACAAAATTTCAAAGATTTTTAATTTCAAACATTGAATTTAAAGTTTATTTGATTCAATTTTAAAGACCACATTGATTTTGCATGATCTGTTGCTCAAATCAAAAATCATACAACATGAAAGTGGTAGGGAAAAATATTTAGCACAACTTTGGTGTTTGTAGATTTTGAGGTTTCCATGGAAATTTTGAAGCAATCCGTGGTCAAAGGTTTGTCAAACTCGGTCAAATCTTTTTCCCCACCCCTGGTCATCTTCCCCTCGCGCCAGAGCGTGCTCGGCCGTGCGCCGCCGCGCCGCGCCCCTGCCGCTGGCCGTTCCCGTGCACCAAGCCGAACCCCACAAGGCGCCTGGCACGTTCCACGCGAAGGTGGACCCACCTACCAGCCTCCCCACCCCACGCAACCACGCCTCGCCCCGCTCTCACCGCACCGTACGCCGCGCTCCGAGCCGGTCCGCCGCACGGCCAGCGCCGCCACGCGGCCAACGACGCCTGGCAGCCGCGACTACACCCGACCAGCGAGCAATGGCAACGCGACCGAACCACCCAGCTTCTCCACCCGCGCACGGCTTCGATCGCGCGCGTCTGCGGTGTATCCGCCCCGGCCAATGCCGGCGCGCCCCGACGCCGCCCGGCCACGGTACGCCAACCCAAACAGCAAGCAGCAGCGTCTCGGCCAATCGCTCACGCACGCGATCCCCCTCCGCCCATGCCCGGATCGCCCTGCCTCGGCTCCACCTCGCCACGCGGCTGCAAACCTCTGCTAATGGCACCATTAACGCCGGCGAGGGGTGTTCAACGCCGTTCGACGCCGCCCGGCCAACTGGTCACCTCTCCTTCGTCGTTAAGCCTCCATCCTCCTTCCTGTCGCCTATAAAAGGGACCCCAGACTGGACATTGCTTCGCCAGAGCTCGCCTTCACCATTGCCGCCGCCAGCTCGCTGCCGATCCACCCCACCGTGGGCAGCCCACTCCGCACTGTCTCCGCCCAAACCAGCGCTACCATGGGACTCCCTGACACCTAGCGCAGCTCACAAATCCCTCAAACCCCAGTCCCTGTCGCTCCCGAGGCTCCTCCCTCACTCGCCGTCGCCGCCGTCCGCCGCCTCCGTGCGGGCAGCCGCGTACCGGCCGCCAGGTCCTAAGCCAAGAGCACCAATAGCTTCCTCTCCTCCTCCAGAAGCTTTTCCCCCAGTCGATCGAGTCGCTAGGCCCTCCATGGCGCCGGCGTGAACTCGCCGGAGCCCGCAGATCTCCTCCGCCACCGTTCGCCGCCGTCGAGCCGTCCCCGACCACGAGACCTACCTCAATCAAACCGGGGTGAGCCACTGAACCGCTTAGGCTAGATCTCGTCGAGAATGGGGCCCCACATCGCCGGTTTCGAATGAGCGCCGCCGACGACCGGCCAAGGACCCCGTTGTTAAATTTTAAAACTTGCAGGGGCTTGAACGTAAAAGACAGGGACTAAAACGTGAAACTCAAGTTAAATTTTTGAATAGAACGCAGTGAACTTTGGAAATCGATTAAAATCGTAGAAAAATCATAAAAATGCGAAATAAATTTTGTTGGGTTCCTGGAGTCTGACTCTACAACCCCTTTCGCGAAGCATGTATATACTTTTTCTGCACTTATTGTGAACTAAAAATCATTCTAGCTTAATGTACTTTTGTGAATAACTTGAGTTACACCTAAGCTTTGGGTCTAAATTTTGGTATGTTGTTCCTCACTGAATGTCTAGTTCTCTGTATAAAAATCGCCCAAAAATATGCAATCTAGCTTCGGTTTTGTATTTAATTTTCTTACTAGCTTTGCTGTAGAAAACCATTTTTAGTATTTTATTTACTCAATGTTTTGTGATGAAATTTTCGTGGTAGAACAGTGAAGTTGTTATCTGTACGCAGTAAATTGCTAAGCTGCAGATGTTGAACTTTACTATCCGAACTACATTAACAGAATAAATTGTTACTAGATAAATAGGAAACCATGTGAGCAAGTAGTGATATATAAATCAACCACCTCAAATGTTGTTTTACTGTTTCTTTTATGAAGTATTACTGTTAGGATTTGATATATGTACACAATCACCATCAAAAGAAAATAAAGAAACCCACCACCAACATAAACAATACTTTATAAAGAAAGAAAGAAGGTATATGCTTATCTAGGTGAATATGGCCTCTTGTAACAATCTAAGTTTTAATTTTCAGCATGTTAAATGCCTAGGACGATCTGGTGTTTTAATCAACTAATATGCATTGCATCTCGTGTAGATCCTAACATTGCTGACGGCAACTACACACTCGTGCCGGAGAACGAGGAGCCAGGAGGGACTTTGAACGTGATCGAGGCTGACCAGGACCCGAACCAAGGTTCGGATCGGGACCGAGGCCAACTTTGAGCAGGAGGGCAAGCCCCGGAGCATAACCCGGTTTATTCGAAAAGCTGCACATTAAATTCTGTATTTAATTTCATATGATTGTGCATTAAGTCCGGGAGTTGTTTGAAACCATAGTTGCATCATCCCTAGGAACCCGTGTGGCTTACCAGCAGAGTATCGTAGTAGTGGCTATGCTAATAGGAACCCGGTAGAAGTAGAGTGATTTCCTGTCACTCACGAGTTATAGGAGTTGATGTGTTTACTTATGTTGGAATCACAAGGATTGATGGACGGGGCTTGGGATGAATTACTTGGGTGGTTGTTGATGCCCTGTCTGTCTAGTTAAAATCTGCTAAGGTCGAAATGTGTCGGCGTTAGTGGTCAAGCTTTTGAACGTACTAAACACATACCGAGAAATATGGTAATTGGGAAGCTTAGTATCTGATTGAACCGGGGCGTGACTCATCTCCACTACCCTTGGAATAGTGTTTCCTATGAACGTTCATATGGGTGCATGTGCGGCAAGGCACGGCGGAGTTCCGGGGTCCTTGAGCCATGTTTCCCAGAGGATGTGGTCTCTGATCACAAACCGGGGATTGATGGGAACTGTGGAGGTGGGTAGACCCATCGAGGTCTAGCACTTCGTGTGTTTAGGTCCACCTTGCAAGGTTAACAAATCGATTCGAATCGTCTGTCTCTCGCAGTTTACCGAGACTGCTTGATCACAATTCTGCACTGAGTAACAAGATGAACATGAGCTGAATATGGGATTGATGCTGTTGCTTAAAAATTGCTTGCATAACATGCTTGTGCATTATAAGTGCTCATTTAGAATTGTCATATTCAATAGAACCTTGAAAAGTAAAACTTGAAAACAAGGACTCACTTATAGCGGCACTTTGGCAAAAACAAACCCACAGCCAAAAAGCCTTGCATGTCTAGAATTTTTGTCTTGACGGGTAAGTCTTCTTGAGTATTAGTATACTCAGCCTTGCTTGTGGCTAATCTTTCAGGTTCTTTAAATGAAATGGTTGCTAGCTTGACTTGGCCGACACAGCTGCCCCAGGCTGGTCTGTCGAGTGGGACCCATCCTCGGAGGGCGAGGAGCGTGGTGAGTGATGTCAGGAGAGGCTTCCTTGTGACATCACTTGGTTCGACGAATAATTAGTGGCTTCCGTTGTTTTTATGGCACTCTGAACTGTTTTACTTTGGACTTGGTTTGTAATAATGGCAAATAAACCACTTTGATGTAATAAATGGATTGATGTAATCCCTAGACTCGTTTTCATACGGGTATTGGTATGCTTTGTTTCGATCTCGAAATACGTGGTTGAATCGGGTGAAACCTGACAGACGGCTATCTTCATCCAATTTAAGTGTCGGATCGCGTTTAAGGCGATGTAAGAACACTTTCATTGGGTTGAGATGAGCGGTTCTGCCACAATTATGTTTATGTTGATGTCATGCCTTACCTTAGGCCCTACATCATTCCTAACTTTATTTTCAGTCCTTGCTGGACGAGCAAAGGTGTAGGTAATGGGGTATGTTTTTTTTATGATTTTGGCCACCAATATCCCTTACAGCCTGTTTATGGATGTAGATATTTTAGCCCAGAATTCAGAATTGGCATTCATACATCTGAACTTCGTTATTTGGATGGTCTTAGCATTGATGGACGGAATCATAGTCCAATACCGAACGGCATTTAGTGCACTGCCGCACCCCCTCCCGCAATGTCGAGCCAACCAGCTCTGTATTGGTGGAAACGACCCTCCCCGCTCACCCGCGTCTCTCTCGCACACATCTCTCCCCTCTTCGTCTCTCTCACACATCTCTCCCTCTCTCCGTCTCTCGCATTCGACGGAGGCGTGGCGGCGCGGCCTCCTCCTGTGGTGGCCTCCTTCAGGCGGCGGCCTCCTCCATGTGACTCCTCCGGCGAGGCAAGGGGCGGAACGGGGAGGGCAGCAGTGGCGGAGGGAGGGGGGCTTGGGGGCCCCCCAATGGTCTGGTAATCTCCATGCATGTGTAATTAATGATCTGGTAAACTTTCTTTTACGTGGCTAAAAGTGTATATGAATCGAGGATGACTGCCTGGCTAATTGTATCAGTACCCTGTAATCTTCCGTACACCAAGAGGCCCTCTAATGTTATCTGCTAATCACTAGGTAATTACTAGGATTAGCCTATGGCCCCCTCAAGACTCTTACAGTAGCCCAATAACATCCTTGGGCCCAACGTAGTAGTAGTATTATTTTGCTAAAAGAAAGTTGATGTAAGTTAACTAAACTATTATAGTCCAAGCTCACAATATTTGTTTAACCTGAAGCCTTCATTAATAGCACTAGTATGTTTTTGGCCCACTACTCCACTAAGTTGTAGCTACCCGTTCAAAGTGAGGTTATTTTAGTATGAGAAAAGGTGAGTTTAATTAAATTCCTAGCTTTAGATGTGATAACGATGCCAAGATCGATCCTAACATTTCTCCAATTTCACATAGCTTCGATCCTAACATTTAGATGTGAGTTTAATTAAATATACCATCTAATATATTTGTTTTTTGTTCCTGGTATGCTAGTTTGGAGTTAAATTGATATACAAACATTGCTAATTTAAAAAAAAATCCATTAATAGTCAATGGGTCGTTATATATGTATGTTCTTGCTTCAGCTCTCCTCGGATCGTTGGTGTCGCCTTTTGTCCTCGACCCCCCCTATACTCAAATCCTGGCTCCGCCCCTGGAGGGCAGGACACGCCGAGGTGAGGGCGGTGCTGCCTCCTCTGACGAGGCAAGGGGCGGTGCAGCCTCATCCCATGACGGGGATGCCCCATGATGGCAGGAAAGGAGCACTACGTACGGCGTCTCTAGCGTGGAGGAGAACGGAGCTCTGGCTTGGGCATTGCCGCTGTGCTATTCATGGACGGCAGGAGATGGTTCTTGACCTGCTGGCAAAGGATGGGAGGTGTATGAAGCTTGGCCAGGCGGAGGGCTGGGCGGTAATCGAGGTAGATGTAGACCAATTTCATCCTTTTGCGCATCCAAATAGAAAATGAATCGGTTGCTTTCGAAGATTCCAATATGTAATGCAATAGTCATCCAAACAGCAGAATTCGGGGTGGCCAATTTCATTATCATAGCTGATTTGGTATGCCAAGGCTTTCAATATCGACATCCAAACGTAGTATTAGAAATGACATGTTCACAACGATAATCATGTCAAAATTGCTTAAATCTAACGAGTTCCACTAGTTTTGGTGTGTATTTGATTGCATGGGCTTGTTGGCTGAAGATGGGCATAAAAGGCCAAAGCTGCTAGGTCGCTTGGACAATTCTAAGTCGGCCAATCCATAAAGAGTGGCCTATCATAGCCACTTTCATCTTGCATACAAAGAAACACAACACAAGTCAATCCAAGTCATAGATGCGAAGATCAGTCCATCCTATTATCAAAAGGCTTAAGCCATGCATCCCTGGTCCCACGTATAATGAGTCACCATAGTTTCAGGCTCCAAACCACCCTATAGGACACATCTTGAGCACTGACATGTTTAGGAAGTGAATCGGACAACCGGGAGCTGACTTCTAATAGCTGACCAACCTAACTTGAGCTGACCGGCTTAGCTTCTAGAGAAATGAGCATCGATTGAGGTGGAATCGACATCAAAGAGGAAATCCGAGGTGTCCCTACAAAGGTCAGTGCAAGCACCAATCCTAGGCTGGCTGCCTAGGCTTCCACAACTTCTCAATTGGAATTTAATCCACTCAACTCCATAACTGCTTCCTTATACCGACCTTCGAGGTTATAAATACCCTCCTAGGGCCATTGCTTCAAACACACAACATTCGAGAAGAGAAGAGTTCTAGGTAAATCCCTACTCCAACAATATCTTAGAAAATATGGAGAGTGTGATGTGAGAGTTTGGAGACTAGCCAAAGTTGTCGGCTCATCTCCAATAGTAAGGATCTAACAACCCAAAGGTCATGAATTCGAGGCTCTTTCAAAACTATAATGCTATAATTGAAGACCTTAGCCTATTCTAGTGTTGACCAAGCCTATAGTTCAACATGTCAATGCTATAAGGATCAACTAGAAGCGCATTAGCAAGGAATGATCCTAATGATCAAAAAATCAAACTAAGACAAAAACACACCCTATATCATAACTTGCACAAATGTAAAGACAATCAAATAAGAGTGAGTATCAAATGTGAATTTTAATGAGAAGGGAGACTAAACGGCCGATTGTTTTGCCGCAATATTAAGGAGTTAACGCTTCCTCCTAGTTCACGTTGAAGCTCTCACTTAGAGATATGCCTCATTGAGTCACTAAGAACCCAAGTGGTCCACTAAGAATACTAATTCTCCAACTCCGGAACGACGAGCTCAAACTATGCACAATGCCATAAAAACCTTGGGGCTCCCACAATCTCCGAGAGCTCACTAAGATCATCAACCACCACTAAGACCGGCTATGTGTCATTAACCACTAAAAGTGTAACAAGCTCATGAACTCTCACTTGACTAGCATTAAGCACTAAATAAGATGCACACAAGTTTGGAATCTCTCTCTCTCTCTCCACAAATGCTCTCAAATTGATGATGTGTTCGCTTTGATCTTCTCTTCATCCACTCTATCTTGATCACCCTAATAGGTTGCTAGTATTTCCACAAGTCTAGAACAGGGGCAAGGAGGGAAAGGAGACATCTGGTACCTGAAGCCTTCATTAATAGCACTAGTATGTTTTTGGCCCACTACTCCACTAAGTTGTAGCTACCCGTTCAAAGTGAGGTTATTTTAGTATGAGAAAAGGTGAGTTTAATTAAATTCCTAGCTTTAGATGTGATAACGATGCCAAGATCGATCCTAACATTTCTCCAATTTCACATAGCTTCGATCCTAACATTTAGATGTGAGTTTAATTAAATATACCATCTAATATATTTGTTTTTTGTTCCTGGTATGCTAGTTTGGAGTTAAATTGATATACAAACATTGCTAATTTAAAAAAAAATCCATTAATAGTCAATGGGTCGTTATATATGTATGTTCTTGCTTCAGCTCTCCTCGGATCGTTGGTGTCGCCTTTTGTCCTCGACCCCCCCTATACTCAAATCCTGGCTCCGCCCCTGGAGGGCAGGACACGCCGAGGTGAGGGCGGTGCTGCCTCCTCTGACGAGGCAAGGGGCGGTGCAGCCTCATCCCATGACGGGGATGCCCCATGATGGCAGGAAAGGAGCACTACGTACGGCGTCTCTAGCGTGGAGGAGAACGGAGCTCTGGCTTGGGCATTGCCGCTGTGCTATTCATGGACGGCAGGAGATGGTTCTTGACCTGCTGGCAAAGGATGGGAGGTGTATGAAGCTTGGCCAGGCGGAGGGCTGGGCGGTAATCGAGGTAGATGTAGACCAATTTCATCCTTTTGCGCATCCAAATAGAAAATGAATCGGTTGCTTTCGAAGATTCCAATATGTAATGCAATAGTCATCCAAACAGCAGAATTCGGGGTGGCCAATTTCATTATCATAGCTGATTTGGTATGCCAAGGCTTTCAATATCGACATCCAAACGTAGTATTAGAAATGACATGTTCACAACGATAATCATGTCAAAATTGCTTAAATCTAACGAGTTCCACTAGTTTTGGTGTGTATTTGATTGCATGGGCTTGTTGGCTGAAGATGGGCATAAAAGGCCAAAGCTGCTAGGTCGCTTGGACAATTCTAAGTCGGCCAATCCATAAAGAGTGGCCTATCATAGCCACTTTCATCTTGCATACAAAGAAACACAACACAAGTCAATCCAAGTCATAGATGCGAAGATCAGTCCATCCTATTATCAAAAGGCTTAAGCCATGCATCCCTGGTCCCACGTATAATGAGTCACCATAGTTTCAGGCTCCAAACCACCCTATAGGACACATCTTGAGCACTGACATGTTTAGGAAGTGAATCGGACAACCGGGAGCTGACTTCTAATAGCTGACCAACCTAACTTGAGCTGACCGGCTTAGCTTCTAGAGAAATGAGCATCGATTGAGGTGGAATCGACATCAAAGAGGAAATCCGAGGTGTCCCTACAAAGGTCAGTGCAAGCACCAATCCTAGGCTGGCTGCCTAGGCTTCCACAACTTCTCAATTGGAATTTAATCCACTCAACTCCATAACTGCTTCCTTATACCGACCTTCGAGGTTATAAATACCCTCCTAGGGCCATTGCTTCAAACACACAACATTCGAGAAGAGAAGAGTTCTAGGTAAATCCCTACTCCAACAATATCTTAGAAAATATGGAGAGTGTGATGTGAGAGTTTGGAGACTAGCCAAAGTTGTCGGCTCATCTCCAATAGTAAGGATCTAACAACCCAAAGGTCATGAATTCGAGGCTCTTTCAAAACTATAATGCTATAATTGAAGACCTTAGCCTATTCTAGTGTTGACCAAGCCTATAGTTCAACATGTCAATGCTATAAGGATCAACTAGAAGCGCATTAGCAAGGAATGATCCTAATGATCAAAAAATCAAACTAAGACAAAAACACACCCTATATCATAACTTGCACAAATGTAAAGACAATCAAATAAGAGTGAGTATCAAATGTGAATTTTAATGAGAAGGGAGACTAAACGGCCGATTGTTTTGCCGCAATATTAAGGAGTTAACGCTTCCTCCTAGTTCACGTTGAAGCTCTCACTTAGAGATATGCCTCATTGAGTCACTAAGAACCCAAGTGGTCCACTAAGAATACTAATTCTCCAACTCCGGAACGACGAGCTCAAACTATGCACAATGCCATAAAAACCTTGGGGCTCCCACAATCTCCGAGAGCTCACTAAGATCATCAACCACCACTAAGACCGGCTATGTGTCATTAACCACTAAAAGTGTAACAAGCTCATGAACTCTCACTTGAC
>OAMR01000172.1:2081149-2094354 GCA_900205405.1 Echinochloa crus-galli | reverse complement strand
CGCACACAGCTAAATTCTTACAGCATATTCAGCATGAGAGCTGATCATCAAAATCAAAACAAATTTTGGCAAGAAAAGGGAAAATCATAAGCAAAGTCTATTATAGCTTTTCCATCCGTTCTAAGCGAATATATCCAAAACAACGACCTACAACGCCTCACTTGCCAATCGGACAGTTTTCCTAATGTTCTCATACTGCAATAAGGACCAAAATCACAGCCAATAAGCTCCCCGGAAAACTATCTGCATAAAGGAGGTGAACCGTTTTTTCTCAAACACCATATCATTGCATGTTAGGTCTAGCAGCAACCCCCACAAAGATCAATCTTCTTGTCTTCTTATCTATACATGTTAAGAGCAATATTGCTATACTCTCCTCTAAAAATTCAATTGCCCACAAAAGAGCAGCAACCTCCCCCACAAAGATCAATCTTCTTGTCTTCTTATCTATACCTGTTAAAAATATTTCCAGCATATGATTTATTGATTTAGCAATATGAATAATTATCCAAATAGCTTTAGCATTTGACGATAAAAAAAGATATGTTTAGTTGAGGCACAAGGATAGCTGATTTCCAAGCATTCCTATCTAAGGCTAATTTATTGGGTATATTCCAATCTTTCAAGTCTCCTTTTACTGTCTTCCCAACTCATCGGCCTTCCCCTGCCTCTTTTTTACTACAATTACAGAAATCACATATTTTAACTACCAGCCCAATTCTTCTTTGCTAAATTATCCTTTTTAAAATAACACCTTGCTGGATGATACAAAGAATTTTTTTATTTTTAGAGGTACTTTTAAATTCCAAACAATTTTGACAATATTTCTATCATACTAAAGAAATGTTTCTAGCAATATATTTATGAACATGGTCCTGTTGGTTTAGGGATCGATGATAGCAACAGTCCCTTTATCTCCCTGAAGAAGGCCCTCAAGGATAACAAGAGGATCAAGTATCACAATGACTACCTAGCCAACCTAGCTACTTCCATCAGGTTCTACTTGTTTATCCTATTGTCACCAGATCGGTACCTCTAATAAGTAGGGCTGTAGGGGTTAAAACATTAAAAAGGGCATGTCTGATCATACTCAACAATGTTACATATGCAGTGAGGATGGCTGCGACGTTCGGGGATACTTTGTATGGTCTCTTCTTGACAACTGGGAGTGGACCGCTGGATATACCTCTAGATTCGGGCTGTACTTTGTCGACTATAATGACAAATTGAAGAGATACCCCAAGAACTCAGTGCAGTGGTTCAAGAACCTCTTGGCTTCTTTTTGATGGAAGCTTGATTGCTCATGTACGTGGAGGCTTGTTCATGCATGCTATTCTTACTCTACATATCATGTAAATAGGAGTTTATATAGTAACTTATGACATCCCCTATTTGTTTTTATTATCGACAATATGTTGTATACAATGTAATTAATTAATTTATGTCTATAAATTATGTATTGATAAATAATAATTATGTTTGGTTCAGAACAATTATTTCATGTGTTTCGCAACTTATTTGAACATTCCACAACTCAAACAAATAATAATATGCTGGGAGGCTGTGCCAATGCCAATAAAAAATTCCAAAAATATTAAAAACATAAAAAAATGAAGTGTAGAAATAGCCCTAGGTGTAGTACAATCCTGGCTCTTCTCTAACAGTATGGTTTGTATTTCATCATGTTAAAATGGCATTTCACTATGGCTCTAGATGTTGCTATGATTGAAGTCTGACCTTTTTTTTTGCGGAAACTGAGTCTTTAGTGTTTGGGGATAGGGTGAGAGGATGGGTTTGACCTAGTTTTTTTTGTTCCCGTTAGAGGGGTCTTCTTCCTCACGCAGCCATAGGAGAATGTTGAGCTTCATCTGAGCATCGCTCCCCCAGCCTTGTCACTAGCCGGGACCCTCCAACGCACGATGGTGGACCATGCGTGCACCCACCGCCCCAATTCGTGCTCATGCCACCCAACCGTTCTCCCCGTCCGGAAAGCGCTGCAACGCCACACACAATGCTTAAGTGAGCCCCACCGCTTGCATTGCCTGATCCTACCTCCTCTTAACACGCACACGGCATGGCTCGGCCACTCTAGGACACACCATGGCGGCTCAGCGAGCAAGCATGTGGATGTGGCAATCCAACCCAATCTCCTTTTTCTACTTCACAGACGATGTAGACAAAGTCCGTCAATTAAATTGGTTAGGATTCTTCTCAATTTTTCATGCAGGATTAACCACTTTGTAACTCCCTGACATGTGGACTTTTTTATCTTTTATTGATTTAGTTGAAAATAAATGGGGCAATCCGAATTAAATTCAACAGATAATATAGGATTAATGCATCATAAATTCCTAAAAAAATTGTAACCACAATGAGATAGAACCAAGCATTCCATGCTTGCCTCTTATAGAGATTATTGCCGGTTGGTTTGCATCTGCAAATGTATTTTTTTATCAGTCCCTAAAAGTTTTTTCAAATTCACTTTATAATTTTGCCAAGTGATATTCTCCAAATGTTTTTTCAAAGGTTCACATTATATTTTTACCAAGTGCCATTCATAAGAAAGTTTAGGAAAATACCGAAAATAACACACTGGAAATATTTGAGAGATTTTCCACTTTTGCATTCAGTGCAGTTGTCTACATTTTCAAACTTGCTCTGCTTTCCCAAAAATATTCTTTTTGGCTTTGTGTCTATCCATTCTTAAAAGATTAAAAATCATAAAACCAATCCGTTCTTGGGCTAAATGTATATAAAACTTGGTAACTAATTGAGTGAGTAAAATCAGCAATTAAGTGGCAACATGGTAAGTATAATTCTCATTTCATTAAATACAATCATACATACCAATAAACAAGAGCAATTGAGTATAATATATATTCGTTGCAACTTCACTTCATTTCTACACCTTGCTATGGAAATTTCAGTGTAATCAAGTAGAGAAATTATTGAGGAAAACAGATTTATTGTCAAAGCTAAATTATTTCACGTAGATATCGATCAGGCATTCTAGCTTGTACTCCAATATCGTCCAATTTAAAGCTGACCGACTTTATTCATTACTAATCGCATACTAGCTGCCTTGCTTATGTTAGCCAACTTATCCTTCAGCTGGTTCTGTCTCAAGCCTGCTTTTAATCTGTAATAGAAGGGAAACATAATCAGCTCAATATTAATTTTATTTTCCCAGATCAAGCAGTCAGAACAAAATGAGAATTGCATTGATTATCATATATACTTTCTCCATCCCAAATCATAGGTCACTTTATCGTTTTTAGATACATAAATATTACCATGTATCTAGATATAGTAATTTTTTTTGAGACAGTGCATAGTAAAAATTATGTAAATAGAAAAGCCAAGATTTAAAACGGAAGAAGTTTATATAACTGGTAACAGAAAGGAAACACAATCAGTCATTGGGTTGAACTTTGATTCTTTTAATATAACCTATATATATTGCGTTGCTCTATTCTAGTATATTCCCACCAGTTGTCTAACTGCTCTGTCACCATGACCAATGCTGTATCTAGCATACCGACACTGACGTGTGGTTCCTGCTCGATTTGCAACCGTTACCAAGCCAAGCTACTCACCTCCGCAGTTCCTGGGGATGGTGATGCCGCACTGCCTGGTGACGTAGAAGACTTTGTCCATGTCTATGTTCATATCGGAGCCAAGATAGTCGCAGACGCAGCGGACGTTCGTGACGCCAATCATGGCGGCGCAGCAACTGGACGACGGCATCATTGTAGGTGCGCCCTCCTGAACATACTCGAAGCAGGTGCTCTGCAGCGCGACGATGTCATTGTGGCAGGCTGCGTCTATCGCCGGCATCTCAACTGTGGCTGCGGCAGCTGTTACAGCGAGGAGGAGGATCGCTGCAGCCTGCAGGCTGCGTCCAGCAGAGCTTAGCTGAGACATCCTGAAAGGTGAACTGAAACTCTTGATAAATCGTGGTGTTTCTACTGCTTGCTGTTGTTGTGGTGAAGTCGTGGAATTGCACTTGGTACTTTATATATAGTGTCTGGTGTTTAGAGAGGTTTGTAAAAACTGTTACAAACTTACAATACGATATTTGTGAGCTGTTTTTTCGGGCTGGAAGTTTGGTCAAGTTAGAGTTCATGCAAATGCCATAGGTTTGACCCCCTAGAATGAGGACATTGTTCCATTCGTACCGCAACCATGCCAAGTGTGCTGTCGGCTGCCGCGCAGCCTTCTGTTCTTCAGGTGGTGAGTTCTACTTCCAAAATCCAAGGATCGTACAAGGACACGAACTTCAAATGGGGATTGGAGGCATTCAAAGAGTCATGTTTCTCCTGTGGTTAAACGATTGTTTGCCTAATCTGGTGGTATAATACACTCTGTGTCAAATACTGATCGACACACGGGAAACATAAAAAAACACGCCTGGCGCTTGTGGACTGCGCCCCCAAAAAAATGTTAGTTGCTCATTGCAATGCATTTTTCCTGCTATCTAACAGTCAAATCCTTGTTGCAATGGGAGCTCAGAGTAATTTCTAGCTGAAAGATTTTTTTTTTTGAAAAGAGTAGCTGAAAGATTTAAACGTACGTAAATTTTGAATATGAGTTTCAATATTGGCACTTGCAGTATATCGCACATTTTTGTACTCCAAGTCTCCAATATATATTTCTAATTTTTTATAACTATGATCTTTTTATATATTAACATTGGTGTTTTGATTTAGTTTCTAGCTATCACATTAATTCCAGGTCGGCTGTTATCGAGCATTAACCTGTTCCATCTTCCATAAGAAAGGAAAACACATATGAAGGTGCTATTGTCTATAGTCTATTATTCTTTGTTCTATTAGCAATGTTTGACACTTATGTGATCAAACTCAACGTGTCCAGTGAGAAGGAATGTTTACAGATCTACGTGTGAGCCAAACATGTCCTTTATATTTTTTTTTTGAACAAACAGGCACGGGATTGTGCCAAACATGTTCTTTAAATATTCAACATACTTGTTCCAAAAAAGAAGTGTTCGACATACTAATACATATCAACTTAAAGAGTTACCATCTTACAAGGTTGCCCTTGTCTGTTCAATATCTCTTTTGAGAGGGGTAACAAGACCCAAATGGTGAAATAAGGAGATGTGCAATTTCTTGCCTCCACTCAAATAGAAACATGTACTCCTTCGGTCTGTTCCAAAAAGAAAAAAAGTATTATTATACTTTTCAGACAGATAAGGCCAGATGAAAAGGACGCACGTGTCCTTAGTTAGTTGAGTTTGTATGTCTATTTAATCATGCATGCATGAAATTAGTAGGATAAATTGTGCATGCACGAGATTTGAATCCCATGATGTCATTCTTTTTAGGTTTGAATTTTAATCCTAGAATTTCGTTCTTCCTTTTACAAAGGGAATGCATTATAATTCACAATCCATCTGTTTATGGTTGTTCTTTATTTGCAGTGTGTATGAGAGTGCACGGTTGTTATGTTCAACAAGAAGTATGCAAGGCGTTAGAAGGCAACGGCATGAAACGTTACAATAATGCAACTGCAAGCAGGCCACGCTCCCACGACATGTTCAGTTGCTGCCATCGTTGAATTAAAATTATGTAGCGTATGTGTTACTGTCTCGTGTGTATTAGCAGTTGTAATCTAAGCACTCTATACCTAGTGAATTGGAATGAATGAAACATTATGCTCGGAGATCATTCAGATAATCAGATCTCCTGGCGTCTGTGCAACTGCCCTGCTTCCCGTGTGCTCTCTGCGTGCTTGTCTTCCTGAACGCCGGCCACCAGCACAGCGTTCCAGCCGTGTCGCTACCGCCGGGAGTTCTGGCCTCGGCCTTCCACCAGTCATTCGTACAACCTTCGCAGTCCATCTCCTAGCAATGGTAGATTGATTTTTATTTCTTCCCTTTTTTCGAGACAGTGGAGGCCGGTATACATTTAGGCTAGTCTAAGTGGGGGCCGGTATACATTTAGGTTAGTCTAAGTGAAGTTTTATAGAGAGTTTCATGATATTAAATTTATTGATATGGCAGAGAAAAGAGAGTTTGGATGAAACTTATCTAACACATTTAGGTAGTTTGTAGTTTTGGTATGTGTACAATGAAACTATGCATTGAGATTTCCCCCACCGTTTCAATCTCAATGCATAGTATGTTAATACCTGATAAAAATATGGGTATTCCATAGAATACCCTTGGCTCCGCCACTCTGCAACATGCCAAGCATGCTGCTGCTCAGCCTGCGGTCACTCAGGCGGGGCACCTTTCAACTTCCAAGCAGATAAAAGAAGTTCCTAACCTCAGGATCCTTCAAACTGGGACCGATTTTGACTTGTTTGGGATCAACTATAAAATTTTCAAATAAACAATAATAGTTTCAAATTTCAACCGCAACATGTGGAAGGAGTATGTGAAGTATTCACATGTTGTGGTTGCTGTGCCTATGTCTGACAGACTGATGCATGATAAAGTAAAATGTAGCTTCAAGAAAGCCCACATTAGCAAGACAAAAGGCACCTTGGTCATCTTTCTGTAACTGTTTGTGCAATCCAATCCAACAGCCAAAGAAACAGAAGCAAACATTCTCATAAATAGAGTAAAGTCTGTTGTACCAGACAACATGCCACCTCATCTCTCAAACCCGTCTAATTAAATTACCCTCTGGTGAAAGGTGGTTTTGAGTCTTAAAACATGCTAAGGCACGGCCGGTAAAAAAAAGGTGGTTTTGAGCCATGACACTAATTTTAGTTCAAAAATAAATTAGCTAAAGAGCCTACATAAGGTTCTTAAACGATGACAAACATCTCCAAGATTTCAAAAATTCTAAATAAATCTAGGGGATATAGATTGAAAGAGACAGAAACATATAAATAATTGGACCTTGCGAAAATATTTCTGGTTACTTTCAATAATTGGATTTAGCTATAGGAAAATGGGGGGAGACATCCAAAAAATGGAAAATTCCTAAAACATTCTAATCAAAATCTTGATATTTGCACGTCATGTTTTTGTTGTGGATAGTTTTCAAATGTATTTAGAGATTGATTAGGAAGTTTCAGGAATTTTCTAGATTTTTTAGATACTTCCTATGCTCCTAAATCTGAACCAAAATTTTAGATGGCTTTATCATGTCCCAATCTATCTCTAGGTTTTCTGTCTAAAGTTTAGAGATATTTTTGTGGTTTAGAAATCCTATCTACGGAGTAGTGTTTATTGGATTTGTTTGATCTAAAAAAGGATCACAACTATTATAAATATAGTTTTCTCATAGGTTTATCAATCCAGTCAATGCCTTGTAAGCATAATAAATAACACAATATAATGTCATAAATATCCATATATATTATAAATCTATGAGATGTATAAAACACCATTGTATCTATGGGTTGAAATTTTGCATATATATCTAAACATAAGGTCTTTCCCTTGGTTTTCTTAGCCTAATGGACAAGTGTCCAATTGATTTGGGTGGATAATGATTTCTTAAAGGGCACTAACATACTTCTTAATGGCATATCCGAGTATACATTACCTTTTACAATTTAAAAATGTGTAAATCTAAAATTTTTTACATGTATTTGGATTCAATAATTCTTACATTTTTATATTAGCAAGCTAACACATGAAGGTGTTGATAGTGTTAGTGTAATCTTTGTCGCATGTTAGTATTACTTAATTTTTTTTATTAGTTCAAGTCAAGCCTTTAATTTTAGTTGCAAATAAATTATTTGACTTAGTGTGTAAGACTCGAGTCTTCATGAGCTACCCAATATGGTTATTTTGTGATATAAATAAGATATTAAATATATCAAACAAACATAGAATGTGGGAAGGAGAGTAATATGTAAAATTGATCAATTTGTGAATTAAATAAGTTGATCAATTTATCCATGGAACATGTGTGCGTGTGTAATTGAGTGATTGATAAATAACAATAGTGCTTGTGTGCTAAATGAGGTTAGAAAGGTGAAAGGGGTCAACGTGCATACAAGTTTCAGTGGAGGTGATTCTACATGCATGTGTGTTAGTGGAAGTTTGATTAGTGTTTTGTCAGAGTTAAATGGATGTATTGAAGCATACTGTGTGTTTCTGTTATACTAAAACCATATTGTAATCATCGTGTTGAACTGTGGTGAAATAGTGAAAATATAGTATTGTTATAAAATGCCACAATAGCTTGTGTATCTCTCATTCGTGAGCTTTTTTTAGAATGTTAAATGTCATGTGAGTTTAAGAGTGTGTGATCCTTGGAGCTAACGGCAAACAATCTCCTACTTCTGTTTTATTGTGGTTTAACTTTTATACATTCAAAATTTTTGCATTATACATCATTTATGAAATGATGATATAACATTGTTATACCTATGTAACCCAAAAGCTTTCATTCGATTTACATCTTGTTTGATAAAATTCTTAATATTTTTCAGAGAAATTACACCGTTGAGAATCTTATTAGACTTCTAATGTGTATTGGTAATTTTTTATAATAATTTGTGTTGGTTGAATGGAACACGAGAAATCAAACTGTAGGGGAAGAAAAATAAGAAAATTTTTGCAATCTCTTAAGTCATGAGCCATATATTGAATCTGGCTTTTGTATCGAACCACATTATGTGACTAGCTACTCCCTCCGTCCCATTATATAAGCATTCCAAACATTCAAACTCAAGAAATAACAGAACTGTTAAAAGACCTCTATACCCCTCATTTTACACTACCCACCAACTCTCCACCCATCCCACCAACCCACAAAGTTTTGTCTTATCTGTAGGAATGCTTACATTTTGGCACAAAATTTGAATCTTAGAAATGCTTATATACCGGGACGGAGGGAGTAGTTACAACTTTATATAGTTGTACATCAATACATTTCTTATATCTGAAGATCAACCAACTAAAAGTTTGCTAACTTAATTTATTCATTTATCCAAGTATTGCTTGTTGCCTTTGCGCATGCTAGCCAACTTCTGCACCCAGCATGTTCTCTGTCTCAAACCTGCTTTAAATCTGTAATAGGACAGAAAACCATGATTGTCAGAATCATAATTCTATAGTGCGATTTTACAATGTTAGTTTATTCGGTTGATTCTATGGTATATTAAGTAGAAGATTTTACGATTCTAGTAGTTATGGTCCTATAATTTGCAATCCTACCATTCTATAGTGCGATTTTACAATGTTAGTTTACAACCTCAAAGAAATACCATCATTATTCAATATTTTAATTTCAACAATAGAAGAAGTCATCATAAAATGAGCTTTACAATATTGCAAGTTTA
Organism: Echinochloa crus-galli; assembly: GCA_900205405.1. Taxonomy (NCBI): domain Eukaryota; kingdom Viridiplantae; phylum Streptophyta; class Magnoliopsida; order Poales; family Poaceae; genus Echinochloa; species Echinochloa crus-galli. Next base: position 2,085,084 of record OAMR01000172.1, on the reverse strand, counting down.
TAAACCCCGTATTTCTCTATGACTTGAATGGTCTAACAATTCTCCCTTTTTTTCAATTGGATATTTACTGCTGTTACATAGTCATTCAGTTGAACATTTGGTCTGGTATCCTATAGTGCATCATGGGTAGTTGTAGTGTTGGTTTTATTCTAGCGTGTTCCCTCTACTTGTCTATCTGATCTGAGATTTTCCAATGGTGAATGCCACACGTAAGAACAGCATACTGACACCGAGGTGGATGCAGTCCCTGTTCGAACATGCATGTCACCAAGGCAAGCTACTCACCTGACCTGATCCGCAGCTCCTGGGGATGGCGACTCCGCAGTGCCTACCGACGTAGAACACCTTGTCCAGGTCTACGTATAGGTCGGAGCCGAGGTAGTCGCAGACGCAGGGAACGTTGGTGAGGCCCATCAAGGCGGCGCAGCAGTTGGACGACGGCGGCATCATCCGGCCACCCTCCTGGACGTACTCGTAGCAGGTGCTACGCAGCGCGACTATGTCGTTGTGGCAGGCAGAGCCCGGCTGAACTTGAGGTGTCGTCGCCGCCGCAGCAGCTGCAGAAAGGAGCAGGATGAGGAGCGTCGCAGCAAGGCTGATGCTAGCAGAGCTCAGCTGCGACATCTTGGCTGGTGTGGGCTTAGTGGATTGTTGAACTCTCCTGATCGATATGATTTTATAGCGTCTCGTGTCTGGATAGGATTATTATTTGGCTAACTGTGGTCAAAGCTAGTGTTTTCAGGCAAATGCCAAGAGTGTGACTGAAGTCACTGCTACCCTCAGCTCGCTGCTGCAAAAATGACAAGCGTGTGCTCCCGCGGTTTTCATGTTAAGTTGAAAACTTTCAACCACATCGTGTTCCAGTCTTTCCGGAGTCCTTATAACAGATCGTAGCTAGGTTCTCCTATTGAATGTGACTACATTTTTAGCCAGCAGTTGCCACATTTTTGCACTTCCTAGAGTATAGTGCTGTACGAGAGCCTTGTTCTTGCCCTTCAAATTGGTGATAAACTTCAAGCAGTACGTCCGAAGCTCTTGCATCTTGCACATTTTTTATTATATGGCAGTTGTGTGTCAAATTACAGAGATGGATGCTTGCACATTCTGTACTCTCTACTATCAAGTATCAACCTGCCAACTGCACACCTCGCCAGCTACCTCTGGAAACAACACTGGAGGTTTGTTTTTTTTTTTTTTGAGATTAACACTGGAGGTTTGTGGGCCGACATGGAACTGGGGTTAGGAGATGACGGCCTTGAACTTTCGATGGGCTAGCCCATGAGATTTTCTCCGGTGGGTTGGGCCAATGAACAACAAGAAAAGTTTTATTGCATTCTAGTACAAGATATCGCCTTGACGGGTGATGTGCCCGAATTATGCGGTGAAATTCAAATTTCCTACAGATGCAGTTATTGTATGATCGGATGATATTGAATCCGAGCAGTAGTGTATATAATCTTCACCCCCTTCACAAAGTCTGTCGACCTAGCCCAGTAGTGCAAGTACCTTAACTTTTTAACACAAACAAATGCTCATTCTCAATTCAAAGGAGGCCAAGTTATGGTTATTTTCGACCCTCTTTCTTCCTTCCCCTGAACTGAGACGACATCGACATCTGTACACTGTATTCGGCACTCCAACCAACAACAGTGCATTCAGAACTCCAGTGGAGCTTTTGGCATTGGAATTCATGCCACTGTTCCCCACTCACCCTGTACATATGGACAAGGTTCTCACTCTGTTTGATGCATAGCACACCACCTCTCAGTGACAGTGGTAAAAGAGCTCAACTCTACAGTGATGCCGTGACAAGAGAAGAAGGGCAGGCCGGCAAATGACTGCGTGAGAATAACATCACAACAGCACAGGCTACAGTGCCTCACTAACATTCCATGCATTTCTCTTTTTACTTTTTTGCTTCTTTCTCGAAAGCAGCTCCACACAAGGACAAGGTACAGGACAAGAGACTCCTCAAACGTATCATTTCTCTGCTTGGCATGCATGCTACCGTTACACAGCTAGGTACCTAGCCTTGTCACCACCCAGACTTAGCTCTCTCTTTTATCTCAACATGAAGGGACTGATCGACATACAGCAGTAGAACCAACAAAGGACTTTTACTAAGGCTACCTTGGACCTCGGTGGTCATCAACAACTAGCTAAAGCTACTGCAAACTCTCGGTTGAGTACTAATCATGCATCCACCGCCCGAATTGATCGAGGCGACCATGTCACATTGTCACAGGCCGTGGCGGCCGTGGTGCCTGTGGTGGTGGTGGCTGAGGAAGAAGTTCATCATCGGCGACGGTGCCGGAGCCGGAGCCGGTACCGGAGCGAAGAACCCGGTGGCGTTGAACGCTGTCGCCGGCGGCATGGCGGGCGCCGCGGCCATTGGCGGCGGCACGAAGGTTGGGGTGGAGAGGTGCGGCGGGCACTGGTAGCACTTGGCGAAGAGGCCGAACGTGTTGACCTGCTGCACGAAGTTGGTGATGCTGGCCCAGCCGCCGAAGCCGAAGCCCACAACCAGCACCCACGCCACCACGAAGGAGTTGATCACGTACGCGCCCGTCCAACCTCCGGCGAACCTCGGCGGCCGCTCCACTGCGTTCTGCAGTTATAAATCATCATAGGATATCACCGTTAATCAACGTAACTACTACTGTAATAGTGAACAAAAATGATAAGGAAAATGAAGATATGGCATAATGATAGATTTGAATTGTGTATGCATATAATGATATGTCAAAGTGAGCCAGGGCATTGGATGTGACTGCTGCTGAGATCGAGCTCAGGCTGTCTCAAGTAGTCTACCGCTGCCGCTGGTGCCTTTTGTTGTTTTTCAGACATGGTGGGCCGCATCATTGGTGTCCTCTCCCTTCCCCTTCCATCATATATAGTAGGCCGAAGCAGAATTATGTCTGCATGGGGGCGCCTGCTCCGTCCATGCCAAGGGCTCCCAGACACCACAAGGTACAAAGGCTCCTGCTCACCTCTGCGCCCTCTCAGTACACTAGTTTTATTACCTTCACCACTTGTGCTGAAAAAGGAATTGCTGTCGCTGCAGTTTTGTCTTGCCTCCAGTGACACAACTGCATGCACCAGTACTATAAATGCAGTATAGTAAATAACACATAAATACTATATATGATGTCGATGTTACGAGATCTCGCTACAGGTTTGCATGGACTTCAATCAATGTGTTGTGCAAGTATTAGGACAGGGCCACGGCCACCGACGCGCCTCACCAACTTGCTTCCATGCAGGCTGATCGATTATCTTCAGCTAGCGCGCTGTACGTGTCCTACATCGACATGTCTATCTTCTGCAACGATATATGTTTGCGACTGCATGCGACAATGGCGCAGCGACTACTAGCTAGCTATCTCTGTGCATGGGCCCCAGTGTAGCCATGCACATCCAAGAAAGTGTCTCGTCAAGTTGATTGTCGATCAAGGACTACAGCATGCATGCATTGCATTGCAGATCGAAATCGACAAGAATTAAAGCTGCACAGTGTACGTACTACTATATATATCTAGGATATATATTATATATGGATGTATATATATATATGTTGGCATATAATAAAATGTACAAATACTTGACAGTAAGTATGCAAAAACGTACTATACGTACCTCCCTCGACTGTGGGGACCTGAAAGTGACCATGTGCGCTAGCGCCGGGATGATGTAGACGGTGAAGCTGACGAGGAGGGAGCCGACGGCGGAGTTGATGGGCCCGAAGAAGGGGAAGATGATGGCGAGGAACCAGATGGGCACGACGACGGGGAGCCTGGCGGCGGCGCGCTTGCAGAGGCTGCGGCAGTCGTGGAGGCCGATGAGCTTCTCCCAGACGAAGTAGAGCGGGGTGCAGGCGAAGCCGAAGGTGATGAACTGGTGAGATGTGTATAAGAGACAGTCCTAACATTGCTGAC
>OAMR01000172.1:2033914-2076475 GCA_900205405.1 Echinochloa crus-galli | reverse complement strand
CATGTGCGCGAGCGCCGGGATGATGTAGACGGTGAAGCTGACGAGGAGGGAGCCGACGGCGGAGTTGATGGGCCCGAAGAAGGGGAAGATGATGGCGAGGAACCAGATGGGCACGACGACGGGGAGCCTGGCGGCGGCGCGCTTGCAGAGGCTGCGGCAGTCGTGGAGGCCGATGAGCTTCTCCCAGACGAAGTAGAGCGGGGTGCAGGCGAAGCCGAAGGTGATGAACTGGTGGATGAGCATGAGCACCACGGCGGCGTCGCGGAAGGCCGTGCGCGGCAGCAGCGCCAGCGCGTTCGAGTGGGTCAGCAGCTGGTCGCCGAACGCCCAGTAGGCGGCCGCGGCGGACGGCAGGGTCAGCGTCAGCACGTACACCGTCGCCAGCAGGTAGATGGACTTGAACTTCTGGGGGCGCCACATCGCGTGCATGATCTCCCTGCATGAATCGATGCATGCATGCGAAAGCATTGTTAAGTTTATCATCATCAGTCACCTCTCACTCAAACGCAGGTCGGTTTTTGACAGGAGACTAGCTAGACTGGGACACTGGGCACGGCAGCCGTTGTTTTTTCAAATTTTGGGTTTCTTTTTTCGTGCACGCAGAAACTTGGACAAACGTGACATGTGCAAGTTTTTCGTGTTGTTGGCATCTGCGGAGGGGGTATCGTATCGGCATCTGATCAATCAGCCCTCAACGTACTGTTGAAGAAGCAGCGGGAGTAAGGCTGCCGCCGCGACGAGAGCACGCGGATGATGCATGCAACGGTCTTGTCCTTGTTGGGAGCCTGTCGATCGAAGCAGGCCGGCTGGCCGGCGGTGAAAAGAAAAGCAGCGCGCGAGGGCCACTTGCTGCTGTGTGCATCGTTCTATAGGGAATACTACAAGAGCTAGCACCAAATTCTATGCGCACCTCCGCATGCATGCGCAGTTGATGCTAAAAAGGGAACTACGTATATTGCCACAATATATGCATCTACTGCTAGCTCCTAGTTCAAATAGCAATACAAAGCACCATTTGCTGAAGACCATGCACCATATGGTTGCTGTTCAAACAATGCAAGCACACCAGTTCATTTGGACGCTTCTACTTTGGCCGTCCCCAACAGCTAATCAGCTAGCTTATCTTTGTACTTTCATCGATCAGCATTACTACTGGCCGGCTTTGCGCGTGTAATATATACAATTAATCACCGTGCAGTGGCCCATGGCGTCCCCGTGCGGCTGCTGCTGTGGTGTTCTCTGGCGCTGCGGCATGGCCGCCATGCATGTCAAGGAACTATACTACTACTAGCTAGTGGTCCCCAAGAAACACATGGGCCCCGCATCATTCGCGTGCATGTGCATCTGCTGCGGCTGGGCCGCGAGCTATAGGTGCCGGCCGGTGCACAGCCACCACAGCCCACGTACAGCGTGCGCGCACGCACGTCGCACGCTGCTGCCTACCAGTGACCGTTGTAGCTTTACCAGTGGACTCTAGCTAGGTACTTTCGGTTAACCACGTTTAATTAACAAATAAACTTGATTAAACATGTGGCTGCAGGGGGGACCAGTATACGTACTATAGCTAGCAGACACTCCTACAGTCCTAGTGTGAAGAAGCAAGCAAGCACGCAAAGAAGAGAAAGAGATGATGGCCGGAGAGCTGCTAGCTTACACTGTGACGGCGTGCCCCCCGAATGTGTAGAGTATGTTGGTGGCGCCGGTGAAGTAGAGCACGATCCTGGTGGGCCCCGAGTGGGCCACCCCCTGGACCTGGCCGTTGGCGAGCGAGGCGACGGCGATGTACCAGGCGGTGTAGGTGGTCATGACGAGGCCCAGGAAGGACCAGACCCGGTAGTTGTGGAAGGAGGGGATGAAGACGGTGGTGGCGCAGCAGGCGCCGAAGATGTAGGTCCACGTCCGCTTGTCGAGCCGGTCGTTGACGTAGTAGATGTTGGAGGCGCAGCCGATGAGCTGGATCACGGAGCCGAAGAGCAGGAAGGTGCAGTTGAAGGCGAGGCCGGCGTTGCGCCAGTGGCGGCCCAGCAGCCCGTCCAGCACCTCGAACCACTGGATCACGTGGTTCCGGAAGTCGGCCTGCTTCTCGCGCTCCCGCCGGGTGCGGTACTCCAGGTACAGGATGCTGATCAGGTACGCCGTCCAGCTGCCCAGCAGGCCGTAGAAGAGCTGGAACAGGATGCCGCTCAGCATGCCCAGCTGCGCGAACGAGTAGGGCAGCGTCAGCAGCACCTGGGCGACCTGCATGCAGATTGTTTGACGCTGGACTCGCCGCCGCCATGGCCGCCGCCGTGCTCCTCCTCCATCTCCGCCTCCGCCACGTGCCGGCTGAGACCGAACGCCTCGGGCGCCTTCTCGTCGGCGATGCCGCCGCCTCCCGCTGCCATTATCTGGCCTTTCTAGCTACTAACTTCCTCGCTCGCTCAGCGGCTCACTGGTCACTGATGAGCTAACTAGCTTTGTGTGTGCGTGGTGGTGCTTGGTTATTAGATTGGAGGAGCAGTGTGAATAGCACGGGAGGGGATGGTCTCGTATATATGGAGAGCCGGCCGGGGTGGCGCGGGGAGACAGCACTCCAGCAGCTGGGGCATAAAGAAACCCAGCCAGCGCCCGTAGCTTTCTCTTTTCATGCCCCATTGCCCCCGGCCCTCGGCCCTGGCCTCTCTCCTTATTTTATTTGGGTTCGTTCATCACAAAAGGAAAAACCAAAGGCAGGATCCTTTTATCTCTCCTTATTTTATTTGGGTTCATCGATCACAAAAGGAAAACCACCAAAGGCAGGCCGGGTTATTAAAGTGGGAGTGAAAAGATGGGGCGAAAAATCTCGGGGAACAGAAAACCTCCTCGCGTCGCTCTCGTCGCTCTCGCGCGGGGCGACGGGGCGGCCAAACCCTAGCCGCCGCCGCTCCACCTCTCACACCCTCCCTCCTGCCGCGCCGCCACCTGAGCGGCCGCCAGATCTCAGCGCGGTCCGTGGGGAAGGCGGCGGCGTGGTTCCTCTCCTCCTCCCCGGCGGATCTTGGCGGCCGCGACCATCCAGGTCCCCGGCGGACGGCTCGTCGGCGCGGGCATCTTTTGCGGCGGCGGCGGCCTTCGTCTCCAGATCCGGCGGCGCCCCGGCCGGATCTGGAGGCGGCGTGGCGGAGGCGCGTTGGGGTGTGTCGGGGGGCGGCGGCCGAAGCAAGGCAGCTGTGGCCGGCGCGGACAACGCCGGCGGCTGCAGCGGCCGACGCGTGTCGACGGCGGCGGCGGCATCCGGCGTGGGTGGTGCAGAGGTGGTGCCTGCAGCCGGCCGAGGTTGGGAGCCTTTGGCTCGTCCTGATCCAGGCAGTCGGCCGGGAGTGGGTGAGCCGGAGGCGTGGCTGTGGCTGGCTGTGGCGGGCCTGCGTGCAGGCATCTGACGTGAAGGTGAGGTGGGCGGCGCTACCCTCCTCTTCTCGACGGTGTTGTTGGGTTCGGCGTCGCTATGGTGGCGGAGCTGGGGTGGTCTGTGCTGGGCGTTCTTGCCTCCAGTACAGGGGCACTTTCATGGCGTCGTGGTGACGTTGTGGAGAGTGGTGAATCATCTGTCCAACAGGGGCGTTGCGAAGGCGGCGGTGAGCGGTTGCCACAGGTCTGTGAGTTCGCAGCAGACAAGTTATGCCGGGCGAAAGTCTCCACCGCCAACTGGTCGGTGGCAATGGCAGCGTCGTTCTTATGGCGTCGCTCCCCTGTTGAGGGTGCCAATGCGGGGTGCTTTGTCTTGCAGCTTGGGTTTCTGGGTGAAGACCCTGTTCTTTACTGGACGAGCGACGGTGGCGCCATTGGCGTCACGTCCTTCCTGGAGGCGTCGTCTCTTGAGACCTATCGCGACCTGTGGTAGTGATGGTGGTGGTTTGCTTGGTGTCTCGGGGAAAGGAGAGGGGCTAGCTGCTCGTGGGACATGTATGTCAGCTGTGGGGGCATACGAAGAAGAAAGTGTGCTGCCTGGACATTATAAGTGGGGCAATGTTGCACCTCACTTTTTTGGGGGTAAAGTGTGTGTGGATCACTTGAGTGATGTCTCTAAAAGACCACACTTAACGTGTTGTCCACTGGATGTATGTTTGACGGCTTAGATCCCCCTCCACGATGCACAATCTTTCACAATTAAGTAGAACCCACATTTCGATCAGGTGCAAGAAAATCATAAGAAAAATGGAAGGTTTGGAACAACAACTTGCATTCCAACAAGCACTAATTTATCTGTTCACCTCCAACTCGATCCATCTTCTCTGAACCGCTTCTCCCATCATGTCTTGTCTTTGCCCAACGACTCACTATTCTCTTGGGACAACACACTCCGAAATATGAATGCCAAATAAAATGCAGGGTTGACACAATTGAATTTTTAAAAATGCTTAGGTATAAAATATAGAAGCGAACGCCGACTAAATTTTGTAATATATACTGAATATGTACTCCCTCCTATACGGACAACTCAAAAATTGTTTAAAAATTAAAACATTTCAGTGCCTATTAATTAGTGCAAAATATGACAAAGAAGATCATTTTACTAGAAATACTTGTTTTTTTATGGAAGGAGTATACTTTCATTTCTACATTTGTAAACTTTTTTTAAAAAAATCTATTGATGTTGGGATTTCAATGGTTAGAATATCAACTATTTGTGAAGAATGGAGATAACACTTTTGGTAGTTTGGACAAAATTCATTTAAGATCCATATGCACACACCCGAACCAGATATTTGTTAACAAAATTAAGGGTTCTACATGTAACTCTTAACTTTGCTAGCGTGTCGGATTTGCTTAGACAAAAATATGAGAAACATTGCCGTCTTAGGAGTTGGAGGATATCATTTTTCTGATTCCTTTTGTAACAGAGAAAAATTTTGCATACATACTCTTCATTCAGAGAAAATTGGCGCGCGAAAACAACACAGTTTGATTCAGCACGCAAAATGGAAGAATTTTTTTTCTTATTCGAAAACTGAGCTTTTCTGCTGTGTCCTCTCGCTCTTGTACTGTAGGCCGGGTCGCAAATACAACTCACCACTACCACTAGTCACTAGTGTGCGTGTGCGGACGGGCGCAGAGCATGGCCCTTGGAGACCGTACAGAGAGAAAAAAATAATAGAGCCGGTGCGTGCGTCCCATACGGGGCGGGCGGGCTGGCAGCCGGAGCCCGGAGGGGCGTGGCGTGGTCTACGACGCTGCGCGCACGAGCGGGTGGCCGGCCGAGGCCGGCGGGTCTCGCTCGCTGGCTCGGCTCGCCCGCGCATGCGCATGCACTTCGGGGTCCCGCGGCGAGGCACCCTCCGGCCTCCGCTCCCCCGGCTCCGCGCCCGCGCCGGCAAGCCGGCCTCGTGGGCCGCGATTGGCGTGTTGATTAGAGCGGATGTTGCTGGCATCCTGGCGACCCTTGTTGTTATTGAGAGTGGTGGTTAATTAATGCCTGCTCGTCGTTAAACAAATGCTAATCGCATCTGCCGCTTGTCTTTTTGCCGCTCTCCATCGCTGTGCTGATGACGGCTTTAGCTGGGGAATTATGGCAGGGATCAGGTAGGAAAGGCAGCTGATTATGTCGTGTCATGTGCCTTTACTTATTGCACGTGATCAGACCAACGGTCGGTTCGGATTTTGGGTTTTCTTTCGTTTCGCTCACACATGCTTCGGTTAAGGTATTCTCGATCGATCCTTTTATTTTGCCGACACAAAACGTACTCCACACGTTTGTAGGATCTTATTTCTTTCTCCTTACTCTTTTCAGAATGTTAGCCTTTTTTAGAGGTCTTTTACGCTACCCAATACCACTGGTTGGTTAAAAAGGAATAGTATATAAACTTCTGATTAGTTGAGAAAAATTATATACCATTATAATGTGGACCAGTGGTATAGGTAGTATACGGGGAGTGATATAGGTAGTATAAACATATTATTGGAAGAAAATATAAATGGCATCACTGTAATTAATATAATTAAGTAATTTTTTCATTCGATCATTCAAATTTGCCGTTACTTGTCGTTTCATTTCACTCTCAATCTTATTCATTTCCCTCTTTTCCTCATTTTCCCGACGTCTATCTCTTGTCTCTTTACGGCCACCGGCGACAGGTAGTCGCAATTACTAAATTACCCATATCTATACCATATACCACCCAAGAGTGGTATTGGGTACCGTAAAAGAGCTCTTTTATAGTTGGTTTTCACTGAGTAATTTGCATAAGACATCGGGAAAAGTCTAGATCACTCCCTCACCTATGGGGTTGGACTACATAACCCCCCAACCTATGAAATGGTCTATATCACCCTCCGAACTTTCTAAAACCGGTCAAATTACCCCCTAAAGCAATTTTTAAAAATTATAATAAATCACAGAAAACTGATAAAATGGAAAATCCAATTGTTTTGGAATTCAAATGAGTATATCTACATAGTGAACATATAATATAGTATGCTTTAGTACATTTTTTTTGCTATAGCTTTAGATCTGAGGACAAAAACAACGCTACTTTTCTTCATAGCTGTAAAAAAATATACTGAAGCATATCATATTATGTGTTAACTGTGTAGATATACTCATTAATTGAATTTTTCATTTTATGATTTTTCTGTGATTTACAATGATTTTTTACCAACTAGCTAATTCGGTTAAGGCATTCTCGACCGATCCTTTTATTTTGCAATTCATGGACCCAAAACGTACTCCACACGTTTGCAGGATCTTATTTCTTTCTCCGTAGTCTTTTCAGAATGTTAGTTTTTTTTACAGTTGGTTCTCACTGCTGAGTAATTTGCATACCACACCTAAAATCCTCCTCTTTGGCCATGTTTGGATCCCGGGTGTTAGTGTTAATGTTAGTGGTAGTTTTTACAACCCCCAACTAAACACGTAACAAACTAACATCATTTATGTTTGGATCCCTGTGTTAGTTTGTGTTAGTTTGCACTTTTTTGAATCATGTGTGGGGAGAGAGGAGACAAGTGGAGTAAATCGGGTGGGGCCCATCAAAACTAACACAATTACCACCTCTTGAAGGTGTTAGTATTGTGGGGGGTGTTAGTCCCAATTAACACCAAACTAACACACATGTTTGGCTCCAAAGTGTTAGTTTTGTGTTATTTGGCTCCAAACTAACACTAACACTTGGATCCAAACATGCCTTTGTACCTCATACGTGCTCCTGTTCAATGCCTTATCCCTCTTACCAAGGGTGAAAAGGATGAAGTGTGCCTACAATCCCAAACAGGAATCCAGTTCCTTGTATGCCACTTGTATCCCCATGACGTTATTATCTAAACTCTCGAGATTATATAACCCAAGCCAACTGATAGCAGGTCAGTTGGTAAGATTTCTTGTTATAGAACTTGTCCACCTGAGTTAGAAACCCAAGCCAACTGATAGCAGGTCAGTTGGTAAGGTTTCTTGTTATAGAACTTGTCAACCTGAGTTAGAGTCCTTGACTCATCACCATGAATGTCGTGTTTTTTCTGGATTTATTTCAGATTTAACCAATACTTTCAGTGATAGGCAATGACAGTAAGATGCATGTGGTGACTTCATGAATCTCAAGATTAGATCTGCCGGCCCAAAGATACTCATAGGCATAGGGTTTGTGTGCGTGTATACATGTGGGTGTGCGTGCATATGAGCGTATGTGTGGTACTAGTCTTTCCAAAAAAGGATTATTATTTAACCCAATTCCTTATCTATCCCTCTACAATCCCATCCGACACATCTCCTTCTCATCTTTAGCCTCCCTATATCACCACCCCGGCATCGCATCATCCTTGATGTCCGCCATTGCCTTTTGTACATCCTTATTGCCGCCCAATGTATGGCCACACTGCTTCTTTGGCTAAGCACATCTTCCATATAGATGATTATTAATAGTCTAGCAAGATCTTGATATGGAACCTTCAAGAAGCACAAATGCACATGGTGTCTGACAAGGTAGGCCATGCCTCAGTAACCCAATGAGATGTTTGGAGTGCTTAGTAACAATGCGGTGCCTCAAAAACAAAAAGCATGGTGAGCGCTTGGCTACATGCCAGATGTCATGGTGTAGTTGTTTCTTTATCTGGGACACTACCACACTGTCGGACCATTCAATGTGTTGACAGTCAAAATTGGTACGGCTGTGCAAACCGGTCAGACCGATTTAGGAAACTTTGTCAAAATGTAAATTGGACTTCACCATTGGGTAGCCCTCGTCGAGACAATCAAGATGCATATGTGGAACGCCTAATTTGGACTTCCGATGAGAGAGTTATGACTTCGACAAGATCTACAGTCAGGAAAAGAGGTCAGACCGGTTTCAAAACCGATCAGACCGGTTTTCACACTATAATTCGAGTACGTTTAGGATTCTGAGTTTTGTCCCATATTGTAACCGACTCATGAGGGGTAAGACTTCCCCGGCCTATAAATATAAAGGCTAAAAGGCCGATTGAGATACATCCAATCGAATCTATTAATTACACTTTTATCTTTTTACCTTTCGTTCCCTTCACCCAACTTTTCCAACCCCATGTGCCGTCCTTCTTCTGTCTCCATGGCATGAGGAGGCGCCCTAGCTGGCATGCCGAGCCTAGGGCAAACCAAGGTGCACCTGCCCCGACCGGGTCCCTCTCGGGCGGGCGTTCATTGGTCTCTCGCCGGGCACCACCGACGAGACCGTTCTGACCGGCTATCATACCGGTCTGACCGACCTGCGTGGAGGAGTAGCAAGGAGCCCCTCCGTGCGCCGCACGTTCAAGTGCGATTCGTGTGTTGGCCCGAAATTGACGTCAACACAATGTTTGTATACAATTGACGTCAACACTATGGTCTTGTTTAGATGGTGAATTGGGGGTGGGGAATTAGGGGTTTGGGGTCACGTCGTAATCATTGCGTTACTGTAGTATTTTGTTTGTTTGTGTAAAAGATTGTCCAAAAATTGATTAATTAGGCTAAAAATGTTCGTCTCACAGAGTACAACAAAACTGTGCACTTAATTTTTGATTTCATCTAGGTCTAGTACTCCATACATATCATGACATTTTGATATGATGGAAAATCTTCTTTTTTATAGTAAACTTTGGGGTTGCTTTTCAGGAACTAAACAAGGCCTATGCTCGATGTGACATGGTGCTGCATCGCTATGTTACTTTCTTGTGCTTAGGTTGTACACGTGTTGTAGCCATTGCCACGCATGCCCTAGGTAGAGTATTGGGCTGTACAGGGTAGGCTACTTTCTAAAATTAAGATGAATAGTAAAAATTTGGCATTACACCATTGTGGATTAAGAAATCAACATTTGGAGCCCTAAAGAAATCGTTACGATATTTCAAATATAAAGAGAAAAAAATATATTTCCCTACCCGCAACTATGGGATGAATGCAATGTTGAACCTTCAACTACATAACCACTCACTAGGCAAACCTGAACTATCAAGGCATTGTCCACCTTGACTAAAATTCAGGATGCCTCTGATTCATGGTTTTGTTGTGGTACTAACATGACTAAGACTAAACTATTTATTTGTATTTAATAAGTTGGTAGATCATCTTATAAACAAAGTTTCAACATTTTCACTCACACTATGGAGTATCTAAATTTAAATAAATTTATATGTTTCAATTAAAGGATAATATTGGTATTTTTAGAAAAACAATAATTGGCCAAATTCGGACATGGTTTTTATGGTTATTTGTAAAATGACTTTAATAATTTGAACCAGTATCGAATCACTATGGAATTTAGTTCGATCAACATAATGAAAAGGGTTTAGTTTAAATTTAAAAGCTAGCTATTTTAGAATCCTATTACTTTTGTTTCATGTATAACAACTATTTAGGCACATTATTAAAATTAGAGCCATATATAAATTCTGAAAATAAAAAAATATTCATAAGCTAATGGTAATGGCGGCACATTAAGGCCATGTCACCTAAAATTACTCTAATTTTTTTAGAGGAAAATCCTTATTCGAACAAAACCTAGTTCCTTTCTTGGTCATAAAAAGTTTTTCCTACATTATTTGACACTAAATTTTAATTTCATTTATTATAAGATATTTCCGTCACTTTTGGTAGTTAAATCAGAAAAACAAACTCCAAAATTCATGGATCTCTTCCTAACAATATAACAAATATACATAAATGTATTTTCTATAATATGACACATATACCTTTATATCTTTAAAATTGAAATTCATCAAATTAGGTTATCTTTAAAACTAATTTGAATTTTATGGCACCAAAATACTTTCAAAAATTATGGAAAATATTTAATATTTGCCACAGGTGATGAAATAGTTTATAAAATTATTTCCCTTCATTAGTTTTGACCGAAGTCGGGAGGGGAAGCCCCTACCTATTTTTTTAGATTTTTTTATTCCAAACCCAGTTAATTCGCTCCCACGTTTCCCTTCATTAGTTACATACAAAATTATGAGTTTCTTCTAAAATTTCTCAAACATACCATTTTTCCCAATTCTGTGTGACTTATAATGAAAAAGTAATTTTATAAAGTACCGCAAATATTAATTATTTTTCATACTTTCAAGTATGTTTGTGTCACAAAATTCAGATTAGCATCAAAGATAGCCTAATTTGGTGAATTTTAATTTTAAATTTATAAAGATACATGTGTCCTTTTTAATAAAATATGTTGATATCAATTTGTTATATCGTTAGAAAATGTTCCATGAACTTTAGAGGTCGTTTTCACCAGGCATAACTAAGGGAAATGATGAAAATGTTAAATAAGGGAGAATTTTTTTTTGAGGGCCATGAAAGGAATTGAGTTTCGTGTTGGTTTAAAATAAGGAATTTCCTCTTCCTTTTAAGGTGAATGATTGCATAGTTGGGGTTGAAAACTATACAAAACAAATAGTTGAGGGTCGTAAAATGGATTTCTCAAATATAAAATGAAATGTGTGGTTGTAATCATGTAAACTATTTAATTTCACAACAATTAAAAACTGTGCTTCTATTGTTGGGCATTGCACTATATTACTTCAAAGTGATATCACTGTTAACATGGGTGGTTTCAGTAGTATATCCTATATTCATACATGCCATTGTGGCATCAGAATGTCCTATATAACTCGTTGTCATGAAGTAAACCATTTCACGCAAGAGAAAGATGACTAAATAATAAACAGACGGCTTCCTGTCAAAAAAAATTAATAATAAACACACGGCAGCTGCATGCATTCTGTCACGCATCACGCATGAAGTGGGGTAACGGTCAACCCGGCATGCCGTGAGACAAGCACCTTTTTGCCGACTTGGAACTCATTTCACGGTGGTGCGGCTATAGCCTGCATGCTTAACCTAGAGGAGGCAGGTACCCATACCTCCAAATGATGGGAGAGCGGGACAGCTAAAAGAATCTAGGCCCCCTCCTCCATGTTAGTGAATGAAAACCCTAACACAGGCATGCTTGTTGATCGCAACTCCCGTTCTTGAGTCTGAGGGTGCGTTTGGTTGAGGGTCAAGGTTAGATGGGATCATCCCATCCACTCTATCCATGGATGAGTCCATCCCATCATATGTTTGGTTCGATGGACAGTGTCATCCATGTTTTCTGTTTGGTTGAAGGGATGAAACATGGATGGGATCATCCCATCCTTTGTTTGGTTGGATGGATGAGGGCGTACAACAAAGATATGGTCACCTCCTTGATAGGTTGGTGAGGTTACCCAAAGATGAACAAACATACCACAAAAGATATTATCAAGTCTTAGACACACATAATTATCAAGTCTTACACACATACAAAATTATCAAGTCTTACATACATATTAAAGATGTGTTACACACTGCATAGGATTGCCCTAGATCATGCTGGTTAGCAGAAAATATGCCCGGAAACAAATTTCAGCAATACTGAATGAAATAATGGAATGACAAGGAAAGTGTATGCAATCATCTCAAAGTACATTTAAATTGAGCAAAACAAGAAGAAATGGCATCCGTAAAAAACACAGGTTAGGATCTTGAGATGTTACCCTCTGTTAGTCTCACCAATCCTAATTTGTGCACCATACGAAAATAACTTGCGGACTGTTCCTTGCAAGAGAGTCCCTTCTCTAAGGTATGTCACCGCCTAAACAAAAGGAATTCATGAGTTATCTCATAAATTAGGGTATACCAATTTAAAACCAGTAAACAACAAACACCTACTTCAAACAAACACAGAAAATAGGGTAAAATAAAGTATTAAAGTACGTGGTGTATGCTTCATAACAGGTAGCAGAGGTCAATGTAGGAAACATACCCATGCTTCTTTTTCACTAATTATCAATTCATTAGTCCCTGAATGGATCGGAACGAGTTTGTTGGAATGTGTTTGTGGTTACTCCTGTATCCAAGCAAGACCCTGGTACGTGTGGACAAGCCTGTTTGAGATTCATCGATTCTTATATATACCACAATGCCAGATGGCTTTTTCATCACGTTAATCTGCAGGCTCACTTACGAGTACCGGACACCAAGACCAGTCTCAGTGGGGGTTTTATGGGAGTTTTATGGCATTAAATGTGCTGATATGGCAGAGGAGAGAGTGAAGAGTTTCATGGGATGTGAGGCCAGTCCCAGTGCAAGGTTTCATGAGGTTTCATGCACATTAAATAGGATGCCAACTCAACATTTTAGATGATGTGGCAAGGAGTTAACGAGGAGAGAGATGAAATGGGTTTCATCTAGATGAAACTATGTATACACGGTTTTCAACAAGTCTGTGTCTTGCATGCGTCGCCTAGGAAACATCAAAATGAAACTTTGCACTGTATGAACCATTTCATCTGTAAATTTATTGTCTCCTTACTTATGTGGCATTCTTGGAAACACAAAATGAAATCCCCCACTGGGACTAGCCTGAGAGGAGTTTCATCACCATGAAACTCATATGGCACAGTTACCTAGTTTCTGGTCTAGGTAACCGTGTGATGAAATCATGCACTGAGACTGGCCTAAGAATAAGCTCAACTATTTACTTTGAAGATAAAACTATGGGTTTGTCACGTCCTGCATAACTTTTCTGTCCAGCGCGAGAACCTCTTTTCTTTTTTTTGCAGTCCAATATGGTTTTGTAGCTCTCTGTTTGGACGAGATGACATACAGATCCCTTTTTTGGTCTTTTGAACATTGGCGTGTTTTTTCTCTCCATAGCGAAATGATGCATGTATGGGGACTAGGGGTGTTCACTCCCCACATCTTGAGCATCGATGAGGGTTACGACACTCAGGACTTGTTCAGATCCCAAAAGAGCACTCCCAAATTAAAGAAGTAACATCAAAATGTCATAACATGCATGAAGTACTAAATGTAGATGAAATCAAAAACTAATTACACAGTTTTGTTGTGCTCTGCGAGACGAACATTTTGAGCCTAATTAATCAATTTTTGGACAATTTTTCACAAATACAAAAAAATGCTACAGTGACGCAATGATCACGAAGTGACATCATACTCCCAAATTCACCCTCTCAATTCTAACATCTAAACAAGGCCTCAGTATGTGAATATGCGATGCGTACCAAAAGGTACGATGCTAGTGCTATCCAGAGGATGATCGACCTAGCATACTTTAATTTGCAACTGGGATTTCATTTTATTCTATACTCTAGTTTAGGAACTGGCGATGGATGCATGCATGGCTTCATCACGACCCAAATATATGTTGTTTGCACGCAAAATGACACCATACCAACACAACAAAGCTAGCTAGAACATGGCGTCCCATTGGAGAATGGAAGACTTGGAGCTGCACCAACAACGTACCTGGGCATCCAAACAAAGAAGAGTATGTAAAAGTGGTGGCAAATTAAAGAAGCAACAACTATCCTGGGCATCGGGGAGAGGACCGGAGAGCATGGAGAGCGGAGAACCGCATCATTGCGTTTTGTGGCGAGAGTGTCACCAGCTTTTGAGAATTGCAACGCATTTCCTGCTCTTGTTTATGTGTATAAGTATATCTTCTTTCTTCGTTCCCCGGCCTTCTCCGCCCGTAGTGCACTCGCCCTATATCTTGATCAGTTGCTGCGGCATCCATCCATGCATGATGCATGAGAGAGGGAGTACTATATGAGCACTCCAAACTCCAAAGGCACTTTGCACACATGGAGACCAGTGACACGCAGCAGCAGCAGCAAAACACACTCATGCATGGCACTCATTAGCATCTGGGTGCCACTGCCAGGGGGCCCGGAAGCAAGGACGTGGGCCCCCTCGAGGTGCATGCAGTGATGGGACCCAGATGTAAGTGGGAGATTAGGATGGAGGCAGAGGCAGATGGGAGTGAGACGAGTTGGAGCGTGTGCCCCGGGGGAACGGCGGCAGCCTGGCCTGGGCCGGGGGACATTCCTTCGCCCCGCTCGCCACAGTGTCTCCCGCTTTCCCTGCTCTCTTTTGGCCCTTTCGATGCAAATGCTGCGTAGGGCAAGTAGAATTTGTTGTGCGTCGAGCCTACGACTCCGTTTAGATTCTGCAGAATATTTAGCGGCCACAACACAACTACTGCAACTTGGCCAGTTTCTATATAGTGGGACCAAGAGCGCCTATGTAGTTGGTTCATACTGTATACAATGCCTTATTTCTTGGCAAATGCTTCGACATGGCCATCTGCAAAATATGCATGTAGGACGCAGTACATTTTGCTACCCGCAACTACGCGCGCATTACCGGAAAGAGCCAATTTGCCCTGCGCCTAAAGCTTTACCATGCGCTTTATTTCGAGTATACGGCAAACAGCCCCTTGCCGTGCATCCTAGAAAAAACGTACAAATTGCTTTCGCTGTGTGTCGGAGACAAGGCGCACGGCAAAGCTGAGCTTCGTCGTGCGTCGGCCAGGGGGCGCAAGGCTAACAGCCTTGCACATGCACAGCACCTGCCTGAACCGCCAAACACATAATGGCCACCGTTTGCCGTGCGCCTTAAGATCGACGCACGACAAACGTGCCATTTATTGCCGTGCGCTAACTACGCAGCGCACGGCAAAGTCTCAACCTTTGCCGTGCGTCTTGGACTATGGCGCACACCAAAGCCTCTCCCTGCATCGTAACCCGCGCTGTCAAGCGTCGTAGTGCCTTTGTTTTTTGCCGTGAGCTGGGATTGGCGCATGACAAAGGTGTTCGCCGTGCGCCCGATATAAGGCGCACGGTATAAGGCTGTTTGCCGTGCCTTTTGCTGACGTGCAGCCTTTGCCGTGCGGATAGGACTAAAACGCACTATAGAGTCTTTGTTGTGCATTGTAAAGGCTTCGCCGTGCAAATACCCTGTTTCTGGTAGTGGCGGTTGCGTGCTCACGAGCTTGCTACGTAACCTATAGCTTTAATAGACATCTAAGATAGACATAAACCATATTGATACAGTGCTATGGCATGAGAGGATTCCTATATATTGACAATAGAGACGAACTAACCAAGTCAATTCATGTTAATTTTCCAGGTTAATTCATGAAATAGGGACGAATTCATGATTTGTTCTTTAACCCCATATAGTAAAAAGAAAAAAAACAGAGTTGTAACTAAGAGATGAAATGCTCGATTTTAAACATGAAATCCATGTGCCAAGGTTGGACGTACTGTTTGCTTGAAATTTGAAATAGTTTGATCTTAGTTGATATTTCTGATTGGGAGAATTTGTCAATCTCGGATGTAAAGTGTCAATGAATCTGATCATGTAAAATTAGAAGATTATTTTCTGAATGTTAGTTTCAACCCCTACATTATATTGAAAGTACATGAGAATCTCATGACAAAGGTAAAAAAAGTTTGGTTTGGCATGGTCTATCTACTCCATAGGGGAGTTCGGCGTGGGCAATGTACTTGAGGTCAATTAGTCCAATCTCAGTGGGAGGGTCATCGACACAGTTATCTAGACTGGAATCTTAAGAACTGTGCCAGTGGAGGGTCATGGTGATGATCCTCCTTTCACATTCTATGACCCTCCTCTTTTCTCTCTCATAACACTATTGGTACATGTTATTAAATTTAATGTCTATGACACTCTCATGACCCTCCCACTGAGACTGGCCTTATGTACACTCGTGGAATAGTCATAGCCCTGTTTTTAACCAATTTGGTATTTTTGAGAGAAGTGTATGACAATTAAGCATAAATTAGATAGTACAATTCATGATAGTGGTCAAACAAAAATTTCTGATGAATTGTCATTATTGTTGGCCCTGGAAGGGTAGCTAGCCCAGCCTATTTGGTACCCTGCTTGCCCCTGAGTCTAGGATCCTAGAAACAAAGGACAAGGCATCCACAAACACAGTCCAAACTCCAAACCTGCATCTTGTTGAAGTGGCACGCATGCTCTATTAGGTACTTGTCGACGAATTATGTCGAGCACGTCTAACCGGGGATACCCCGAGGAGTAGATTTGCGAGGGTCTCGCCGAGTTCTAGGAACGATGGTACACAAACAACACAATTTAGACAGGTTCAGGCCGCGTATAGCGTAATACCCTACGTCCTGTATGGTTGATTGTATTGCGTATATCCTTTTGAGGGGGTCCCTGCCCCGCCTTATATAGTACGGGAGGCAGGGTTACAAGTCGGTTTGTACAATCCTAGTCGTATACAACATGGATAACTACAACAGAGTACTTTGGGGAGTCTCCTACTAGTATACGACTAGTTTATTTGAGTTTCCTAATCAACTACGCCGTCTTGCACCATAGCCGACTAGTTTGAAGTAGTCGGATCAAACATTCCTTATCGAGTAGTTTAATCCTTGGATGAGTGGTCCTAGGGATCCTGGTCCCACAAGCCCCCGAGCATCTTGCGCCTTTGCTTTAAGCATTGAATCTGTCTTCAAGTGATTGGAGCTAAGCACAAGACGCTCAGAAATCTTCATCTTTGAACAATTTCCATTGGAGTGCATCTGCTGATGCACCCAATGGGTGTAGCCCCCGAGCCTCCGAGTACTTTTTAAAGCAGTCGGAGGATCAAAAGCAGTCTTCAATCTTTATATTGAGTAGTTCAATGGTGTGCACCGAGTAGGTGCACCCATTGGGTATAGCCCCCGAGCTTCGAGTAGTTTCATGAAAACTAGTCGAAGATTCGAAAATCATTATTCCTTAAATTTCAGAAATTAAATCCCTGATTATCCGTTAGCAGCCCCCGAGCTTTAAAGCAAATATTTTTGGTTTAAAGATCAGAGCAAATCTTCTGTAGTTTGTTACCAAACTGAATATCCGGATTCGTCGCCAGTGATTGTTATTTGGAAAACTATCCCGTGAAAATAGGCGGGAAAATAGAATGTGAGGCGCCGTTTCTCTGTAGCATACAGTAACCCTAACCGGTCATTATATAGATCCGGTTGCTTCCGTCCTGTAGAATACCCTGTTAGGTCGTCGCAGTCATACTTGTGAGCTTGAAATCATTCTCGTTCTTCGCCAACCAGCAATCACACATTCTCGGGTGAGATCCACTTGGTGTAGCCCCCGAGCTTGCGGTTAGTGTATGCGAGAGAAATCTAAAGTTCTTGAGCGAGCCACCATGTCGACGCGCGGAAGAGGTGCCGGAAGGGGCAGCAGGAGGAGAGCGCCAATTCCAACTCCCTCGACCAAGCCTGCGCTTACAGATCCACCGCCGCCATCATTGGCATGGAAGAAATGCACCGCGAATACTGATGAACTCAACTCCCTTGTGGAACAAGGTTTGCTTCTCGACCAAATATCACTTGAGTGGAAATCTTGTTGGAATCAAGAGTTCCCTACTGAGAATCATCAAGAGATTCCTTTATTCATTTCTTTCTGTGAGCGCGGAATCGGATTACCTATCTCCACTTTTTTCAAAGAATTCCTTGCTTTCTATGATCTCCAACTCCACCACTTGAATCCCAATGGAATTTTATACATTTCTCTCTTTGTTCATGCCTGCGAGGCATTCCTAGGTATAGAACCTAATCTTTCCTTATTCCGGTCCTTGTACCACATCAAGCCACAACCCACTTATGTAAAAACAGAAGTAGTCGGTGGGGCTGGAATTCAATTTCGTCAGAATATGCGGGCGAAATGGTTTGAAATGCCTCTGATGGACTCGTGCGGGGACTGGAAATCCAAGTGGTTTACCATTGGTAAGTAGTCGTAAACTCCTTGAAAGGCTTTTTTGAATGATCCAATGCTATTTGCTAGTATGATAACCAGCTACTTATGCCTTGAAACCAGCAGGAAACCATGGTTCAAGCTGCCCTGATAAAGATGGCTGGTACCCGAGGAACCAAGCCAACTGGAACTCCAGACCAACTGCTGAGGAAGCTAAGGATGTACCCGCAATGTTGAAGCGGGTACAAATGTTGAAAGAAAAAGGCCTTACTGGAGTTGGAATAGCCTTCAATTTCATGAAGAGGAGAATTCAGCCGCTCCAGGAACGAGTTAATCTGGGATTTCAGTATGAAGGGATGTCGGATCCATCTCGTACAGCTCCTGAGGACATCTCTGATGAGACAGTCCTTATGCGACTTAGTCGCATGTTTACTGGTGTTACTGAAAAACCAGTAATAATTGGAGAGTTGTCAAAGGAGCATCCATTACTGTTAGAAGTAAGTAGTCATGGTAGTCATGTAATATTTCTTGAGTGATCATATCATTGACTATTTTTTGAATAATGTAGGAGGAGCCACCATCACTTCTTGCTGATAAAGAATGGGAAGATCTTGAAAGAAGTTCATCTGAAAGGACCCTCAGCGGCAAGGTGGTTGATGTCAGTGAAGATGATGAGATTGTAGGAGATTCAGACATCAGTGTGCCACCTCCCATTATTACTGCCAGTAAGTGTCTTGATCACTTAACAGCAATATATATTGATTTTTGAATATTCCCATTGATGTAGACATGCCAAAACTTTCCTAGGCTTCCCAACATCTACTCGGAAAAGAAGATCCACTCGAAGCAACACTCCAAAGCCAGATGACACCGTGCCGTCTAGTAGCCCTTCGAAGCGTATCAGATTGTCACGGATGATCACTGCGCCACAAAGCTCTTCCACTTCAAGTGCGTTACAGAGTACTCAATCTGGGAGTACGACTAGTTCAAAGCGAACAAAGCCAATCTTCAAGTTCCAGTTTCAGCCGCTGAGAGCTCCTGAGCCAGCAAAAGAGTAAGTGAATTAACTCTTAATCTTTTGAATTTGTTATATTCTTGAGTACTTGATAACTTGAAGGTTATAATTTGTCAGGGTGCCCAAAACGACTACTGCAGAAGCTGAGCAACAAGTTGAAGTGGAGAAAACGGCGGAAGAAATCGCTGCAGAAGAACAACAGCCAAATCCCCAAGAGATTACTGTTGAAAATCCTTCACCACAAGATGTTACAACTGAATTGTCACTGCAAGTAGTAAGTAACCAGCCTCTGGATCTTGTTTCCGTGGAAAGAAGCACAGAGCCTGCACAAGCTCCAGATGAAGGCCTGCCGCCCAATACTGTTGAAGTAGAAGTACCGCAAATGGGGAATGTAGATGTAATTTCTCCCCAAAACCAGGTACTTGTTGACTTTTCTTGATATATCTTGTGAGTTATGTTTGCTATAATGCTTATCTATACTTGCAGGCTGAAAAAGAAAAAACTGTAGAAACAGAGGTACTCGTGGAAGTACCCAGTCAGAAGCCGCAAGAAGAAAATCTTGGTGATGTAAGTATGAATGAAACAAATTCAAATATGTGAAAGCAAATATATATATGTATATTTGAAAAACTGAATTGTATGTAGGTTGAAAAGAAGGACAGAACCATCAAGGACGAAGCTGATGAGCTGCGGAATCACCTACAACTTGCTCTGGTAAGCGATCATGACCCTAAAATCAATCTATGAGATCAATAATAACTTTATGATCAAATAGGTAAATGCACGGGCATTAGTTGAACTAGTAGAGAAGCCAGGTGATGCCAAGTTATCCGCCAGGATTCGTGAGCTTGAGGCTGACTGGGCCGCCAAGTGCGAAGAGCTTGAAAAAGCACAAACTGAGCGGCAGAAAGAAAATGACTGGCACGAGCAACAATATGCAAGTCTCCTTGAAATAAAAGAAGGTCTTGAAGGCCGAGTCACAAACTTGAACAAGGAAAATTGCAGTAAGTACTCGTATCGTACTTGTTAGTAATGAAAAAATTGTAAATTGTACTGATGATGCATCTAAATATATGCAGGTTTGAAAAAGCAACTGAAAGCTGAAGAGAGCAACACTACCAACTGGTATAACCTGTCGCAGCGTCAAGCGGAAGAAATTTCTCAGCTAAAGGATTCCATCGCCAAGAAGGACGAAGAGTTCTCCAAGGAACACCGAATCCGAGTGGATATGGAAAAAGAAGTTGCTAAGACTCTTGAGCTAGTGCAATTGAAGCAGAAAGAAGTTGATAACTTCATCCAAGAGCGCAAAGACTTGGAAGAAGCAATGGAACCTGTCTTCGAGCTGCTGGCTGCAGAAGCGGAAAACATGTCGTTCTTGGAGCGTGTACACCAAGTGCCAGAGCTAATTGGCGAATTCTGCAAGACGACCTTGAAGGATTGTACCAACAAGGTGTTAGCTCTCTTCAAGGCGCACAATCCAGCAGCAAGGCTTGAGTTGAAGTATCTGCCAGCTGGTGTAACAGAACAACAATATGAAGAGCTTGTAACTGAAACAGAGTCAATGGCTGAGGACTTTGTGATCTCATTGCAGTAGTATGTATGAAAAACAATGTAATTGACAATATGATACTACTATTAATATGCAATTGGATGATGCAAATCATGAATTGAATTATTGCGAATGTTGTAATAGCTTAATCGTTATGTTGATGATGAAAACTAGTCGTTTGTAGACTTGATAAGCTATTAAGATCACGCAAAGTACTATATGTGCCTAGACCTTTGGTCTACTTAGAACAATTAATACATGAATAATTGTTGAAGCAAATCATGAAAAGACTTGCTGGGTTGCTGATGCAGAGCCAATGAAACTACTTGAAGTAGTAAACGTACTTTAATTTTGCGTGAAATGATAAAAATAGTGTCAGAAAGCTATCAAGATAGAATTCTGGTGAGTAAAGAAGTCTGATGTAGTCGGCACAAGGACACAGAGCAGATACTTCATATAATTTGTCAAAAATAGAAACGATACTATCATCTGTAGTCGTGTATAGACTAGTGTAGATCTGCCAGGACATATGAGGCTTTGCGCCGCTTTATGAAAAAGCAGTCACGGCTTCTATTGACTTAATATGATATTGAAATAATTTCCTGAATGAAAGCCAATGAACACATAATTCATGACATAGGATAATGGAATGTAAAAAGAGTATACTATTTGGAGCAAAATAAATTTATTGATCGTATGATAATCAAAAAAGTACATGGCTGTTGCCTGAAACCCGATTACGGGTAGAATTTCTTCAAATGCTCAATGTTCCACACATTAGGTAGATCATCGCCTTCTGGAGTCTGTAGGCAATAAGTTCCAGCCCCAATGACTTGTTTAACAATAAACGGGCCTTCCCATCGTGACATGAGCTTATGTAGGCCATCTGTCTTCTGTATGCGTCGTAGCACCAAATCCTATGACGAAAGAGCGAGGCTGAACAGAGCGTTGATGGTAACGCCCTAATCCCTCAAGATAGCGTGTGTTCTGAATGAGAGCTGCCACCCGGGCTTCTTCAATACCATCAATGTCCTGGAATCTTTCTTGTTGAGCGACTTGTTCATCATAATTTTCTAGTCGTGGAGCTTTCCAGAGTAGATCAGCAGGCAAGACTGCTTCAGACCCATAGACTAGAAAATAAGGTGTTTGCCCGGTCGCACGGCTTGGTTGCGTGCGTAGCCCCCAGAGTACAGCTGGTAGTTCTTGAGCCCACTTGCCGCCATACTTCTTGAGTGGGTCATATAATATCGTGGTTTCAAACCTTGCAATAACAAGCCATTGGCCTTCTCAACTTGTCCGTTTGCTTTGGGATGAGCAACAGAAGTATAGTGAGTCTCAATTGAATATTTTGAGCAATAATCTTGGAATCCGTCACTCGTGAATACTGATCCCAAATCAGTAATAATCTCATGTGGTATACCAAAACGGTGAATGATCCCATCAAAAAACTTGATCAAATTTTCAACTCGTGCATTAACCAACGGTTGCGCTTCAATCCACTTGGTGAACTTATCGATGGCCACAATGAGCCACTCGAAACCACCAGGAGCCTTCTTCAAAGGACCTACTAAATCCAAACCCCAACATGCGAAGGGCCAGGAAAGGGGAATGATGCGGAGCTCATGAGCTGGTACATGTGCTTGACGAGCGAAGAATTGGCAACCCTGACATTTCTTGACAATTTCTTCTGCATCTCGAGTTGCTGTGGGCCAAAAGAAACCTGCTCGATATGCTTTCCCCACTAACGTGCGAGAAGCTGCATGATTGCCACACACACCACTGTGGATTTCTTCCAACAAGGCCCTGCCTTGATCTGCTGGAATACACTTCATCAGAACGTTGACAGATGCCCCACGTCGATAAAGTGTGTTATTGACCACTACGTAATTAGCAGCTCTGCGCCGTAGTCGAGCTTGTTCTTGTTTATTGTCTGGTACCTTGTGATCACGTAAGTATAAGATGAAAGGCTGCATCCAATCAGTATCGATGACCATAACCTGTAAATCAGGACGTGGAAGAGCACTCGTGATATGCTCAGGAGTTGTTTCTTGAATGGATGGGTGATGTAGCTCATGAACAAAGATTTCTGCTGGGACGGTGGCGTGTTGTGATCCTAATTTGGAGATAGCATCAGCAGCAACATTGTAATCACGAATGACATGATGAAATTCAAGTCCAAGGAAATGACGCTCAAGCTTGCGTACTTCTTTGACATATGCATCCATTGTCTCCTTGGTTGCATCCCAATCTTTATTTACTTGATTAATGGCTACTGCAGAATCACCATAAACACATAGACGCTTGATGCCTAGGGATACTGCAATACGAAGGCCGTGTAGCATAGCTTCGTACTCAGCTTCATTGTTTGTGACTTGGAAAAGAATCTGCAGAACATACTTGAGTTGTTCGCCCTTTGGAGAGATCAATAAAATTCCCGCACCGCCACCTTCAAGCTTTAAAGACCCATCAAAGTACATTACCCAATGCTCTGGACGAACAGTTAGGTGAGGCGTCAGACGTTATCTGGAGAATCGCTCAGCAAGATCGTGAAATCATCTTCATCATCGTCCTCTGATGGCTCAGGGGCCGGCTCAGTCTACTTGCTTATCCGTCCAGTCGCATCAGGGTTATTGAAAATTTCTCCAAGAGGAAATTTAGTCACGACAGTAATTGGAAATGACTGAAAATAATGTCGTAACTTTCTGGAAGTTATGAATACCGCATAGAGGAGCTTCTGTACTTGAGGGTAGCGAATCTTGGATGCAGAGAGTACTTCGCTGATGTAATAAACTGGTCGCTGAACTGGAAAGACATGGCCTTCTTCCTTGCGCTCAACCACGATGACCGTGCTTACCACATGTGTAGTAGCGGCAATGTATAAAAATAAATGATCACCTGTTACTGGAGCAACGAGGATTGGTGGAGTGGTTAGGTAAGCTTTAACTTGTTCAAAAGCCTCATTGGCCTCTGCTGTCTAAGTAAACTTGTCTTGCTGCTTGAGTAGTTTGAAAAAAGGGAGACCTTTTTCCCCAAGTCTTGAGATGAACCTGTTAAGTGCTGCAAGGCATCCTGTAAGCCTCTAGACGTCTTTGACATTCTTTGGAGCTTCCATCTGGAGAATAGCCGTGATTTTAGAGGGGTTAGCTTCAATGCCTCTATGACTTACGATGAAACCGAGTAGTTTACCAGCTGGAACACCAAAAACACATTTAGTTGGGTTAAGCTTCCATCGATATGTCCTGAGATTGTCAAACGTCTCTTGAAGATCATTGATGAATTTGTCAGGTTCTTTTGTCTTGATTACCACATCATCAACATATGCCTCTACATTTCTGCCAATCTGTGATGAAAGGCAATTCTGTATGGCTCGTTGATATGTAGCTCCAGCGTTCTTTAAACCAAAAGACATTGTGGTGTAGCAAAAAGCACCAAAAGGGGTTATGAAAGAAGTCTTGATCTGATCATCCTTGTTCAGTGCTATCTGATGATAACCTGAATAACAATCAAGAAAACAAAGTAAAGCGCATCCTGCTGTAGAATCTACTACTTGATCAATGCGCGGTAACCCCATGGGATCTTGAGGACAGTGCTTATTGAGATCTGTATAATCAACACACATACGCCACTCGTTGTTGTTCTTTTTCCTAACCAAAACTGGATTAGCCAACCACTCTGGATGAAAGACTTCTTTGATGAAGCCTGCCGCGAGTAGTTTAGCTATCTCAGCTTTGATTGCATTGCGTCGTTCCTGATCGAAACGTCTCAATCGTTGTCTTTTGGGTTTTGCATCTTTGCGAACATTAAGTTTGTGCTCGGCAAGCTCCCTAGGAACACCAGGCATGTCAGATGGTTTCCAAGCAAATATATCTTTATTAGCATGAAGGAACTTGACGAGCGCGTCTTCCTATTTACAATCTAAGTTTGCTCCTATAAGAGCAGTTTTGGACGAGTCGCCCGTCTCAAGATCTACAGTTTTGAGCTGTACTTCTTCAGAGGGCTTGAAACTCAAATGCGCCGGCCTTTTGGTTGGAAGATCTGGTTCTTGCTCCGAAAATGTCTTGGACAGGGCGAGTACTTCCATCATCTGAGTAGGAACCTGCGCAGCAGCGGCAAACTCGACAGCTTCAACATCACAATCATGAGAGATCTTGAGGTCCCCTTTGAGAGAAAGTACTCCGTTGGGAGCTGGCATCTTCAAGACGAGGTAGACATAATGTGGAATGGCCATAAACTTCGCGAGGGCTGGCCGCCCGAGGATCGCGTGATAAGAAGTCTCAAAGTCTGCTACCTCAAACTTGATGTACTCTGTTCTGAAATTAGCTGCTGTGCCAAAGGTGACTGGCAATGTGACTTGTCCTAGGGGAATTGCAGCTTTGCGTGGGACAATGCCATAAAATGGGGATTCCATGGGCTTAAGGTACTTGGTGATATCCAGTCCCATCTTTGTAAATGTCTTGGCAAAAATGATATTGAGCCCACTGCCTCCATCAATGAGTACTTTAGTCAGTCTGGCTTGCGCCACGACTGGATTCAGTACTAGGGGGTATTTGCTTGGATTGGCAAAGTTGGTCCACTGATCAGCCCTAGAGAATGTAATTGGGACTTCAGACCATTTGAGGAATGTAGGAGTAGCTGGTTCTATTGCCATGATCTCGCGGAGGGATAGCTTCTTGGCCCGCCTTGACTGGGTAAGGCTCTCTCCGCTGAAGAGAACTGCAACGACGTTGTCAACCTGCGGAAAACCACTGTCTTGATCATCATTGTCATCATCCTTCTTCTTTTTCCCTGGGCTTTTCTTCTCAGGCAGCTCCCGTTTGTCAAACACCTTCTTGATATGAATGCATTGGGCCATCGTGTGCTTGCCATGAGGGTGATAAGGACATGGAACATTCAAGATTTTATCCAGGTCAGGAGCGGATTTCTTCCGCGTAGAACGCTCAACTGCCGCGACTGTGTTGTCTGGCTTGCGTTTGTTGCGGTTGAAATCGCGTCTGTTGTTGTTGTTGCGACGATCAGGACTACCTTTGTTTTGGTTGTTGCCACCATTGTAATTGGATACAAGTCGGTTTGTACAATCCTAGTCGTATACAACATGGATAACTACAACAGAGTACTTTGGGGAGTCTCCTACTAGTATACGACTAGTTTATTTGAGTTTCCTAACGCGTCGCCTTCCAAACTCGCGATGCAATTCGCGAGCCCACAACCCATCATGGAAGCAGTCGATGACTTCTCTATCTGATACGTCCACAATCGTGGCTCTTTTCTCGAAGAATCTCTTGATGTATTTGCGCAAAGTTTCACCTTTCTCTTGCTTGCAAGATGCTAACACAAATCGGGTTCCGGGTCGTGCCCAGGTTCCTTGGAAATTAGCTGTGAATTTGCGCGTGAGTTGTTCCCAGGTATCGATAGATCCTGCACGGAGACCTTCAAGCCATGTAAGCGGTGTTGTATCCATCATGATTGGAAAGTACCGGACTTTAACATCGTTGCTACCGCCAGCCATGGTAATTGCAGTCGAATAGACGCGCAACCACTGCTCAGGGTCCTGTTTGCCTGTGAATTTCTCAATTCCAGTCGTTTTGAACTTTTGAGGTAACATAACCTTCTTGATACGGCTGGAAAAGGCTGGAAATCCATCGTACTTATCTGATGGAGATTGTTGTCTTCTTCTGCGACGGTCATCATCGTTGTTGTCAGGACGCCGGTTCGAGTGATGACTTGGTGAACCACTCGGTTCAGGATCTTGATGACCACGACCAGTGCGGTAGTTACGATCACGACCACGCGCGGGACGATCATGATTGCCATCATCGCCCGAAGGATCATTGTCGAGCTGGTAATTCTTGCCACGGCCTTGAGGTTGACGATCACGCCCACGATTTTGATCACGTGGTGGATCTTGTTCCCGTCCCTGCAGGGGCTGTTCTTGATCAGCCGGGATCGGTCCGTAGAGTTGTTCAAAATCAGCTCTGCGACGGATCTCAGATGCAATGCGATTGGCCCTGCTAGCATCAATTTGGGAACGAGCGTCACGGTTAGCATTAATTGTATGACGAAGATCACCTGCTGGAGGATCGGCCCTATTCCCTGCTTGCGGGGCTGCTGCCGCATTCCCTTGTTGAAGTCGACTCGGATGAGGAGATGATACACAACGGCTACCATGAGTTCTCTGCCGCTGGGTCATTCCTGGTCTGGCCTCGAGGTGAGGTAGTACCGCTGCCAGCAGTCCGAGTACTTGCTGTACTTGGGGCGAAGCAGGAAGAGCTTTGATTATCTCCGCAGCGACTGTCAAATTTGTTGGAGCGTCGTGCAAGACAGGTTGATCCCCGACCATCTGGAACTCGTGCTCAAGGTTTCTTGTAGCAGCAGCGCGCCTAGCCGCATTGATGCGCCTTTGTCTACGCTTGATGTTCCTTGTCTGCCTTGCTGTCCTTTGCTGATCAGTCTCGTTGGTGACGGTTGGTTCTTCGTCAGAGATGTCAGCCATGAGCTCCATATCATATTGGCCACCTTGCCCAGGTGCGCCTGCCATGTAAACCTGTCTGCTTGGGTCTGATAAATGAAGGCTAAGGGCGCCGTGGGGATTCCATGGGCTTAAGGTACTTGGTGATATCAAGTCCCATCTTTGTAAATGTTTTGGCAAAGATGATATTGAGCCCGCTGCCTCCATCTGATCCTCGACTCGTTGTTCCCAAATGTATCAATAGGAATCGCACCAGGCCAGTGAACAAGGAGGCCTCCTGGTGAATTGGTTACGACGAGCCCTGAAGGCAGCTGAACTAGAGGTTGCTCAAGGGTGACATCACACTTATAGTAAGCGCTGCAATTGAATCGCGCGACGTTGTCTGGCGCGTCACTCACCAAGACCGTGAAATCGTCCTCACTCTCGTCCTCTGATGGTCCAGAGACCGACTCAGAGTTCATGTTGCAATCTACGATCTGGTCGATCAGTGAACTTGTCTTTCTTTCTTGCTTCGCGACGCATATCTGTTGATATGTAGCCGCGGAATTAGGTAAGCCGAACAGGAATCGATCGGGGTGATTGTCCGATGGCGTAGCCAGCTCGGAGTTTCGACCTCTTTCCATGTTTGGAAAAGAGTTGTACCCAGACTTGAATTGGAAAGTCCTGATCGGAGTTCGAGTCCTTGTCGAAGTCGAACTTGTTGTCGAATCTGAACTTGATGAATCCGTCGAAAGTTGTACCTCGACGAGATCTTGAGACGGTACTGATGGAATCATTGGCTTCGAGTAGGGCCCCGGTCGATCTGCTTGGAACGACTCGAAACCGAGCTTGCCATCGGAGACGAAAGTCCATGAGCCGATGACGAACGTCGCACCCTCCTCAATGCCAGCTGCTCTGAAAGTTGATCCCATCGCGCCTAACGTCGAGCTTCGGCGAGATCGCCCCACGGTGGGCTCCAAGTGTCGACGAATTATGTCGAGCACGTCTAACCGGGGATACCCCGAGGAGTAGATTTGCGAGGGTCTCGCCGAGTTCTAGGAACGATGGTACACAAACAACACAATTTAGACAGGTTCAGGCCGCGTATAGCGTAATACCCTACGTCCTGTATAGTTGATTGTATTGCGTATATCCTTTTGAGGGGGTCCCTGCCCCGCCTTATATAGTACGGGAGATAGGGTTACAAGTCGGTTTGTACAATCCTAGTCGTATACAACATGGATAACTACAACAGAGTACTTTGGGGAGTCTCCTACCAGCATACGACTAGTTTATCTAATCAACTACGCCGTCTTGTACCATAGCCGACTAGTTTGAAGTAGTCGGATCAAACATTCCTTATCAAGTAGTTTAATCCTTGGATGAGTGGTCCTAGGGATCCTGGTCCCACGGTACCCTTGCTTAAAGACAAGGCATGTTATGGTTTTTTTTTGAGAGAACAGGCATGTTAAGGTTATGACCGGTCAAGCCGAAGTGATTGTCCGGCCGAGCTCCTCCTCGTCTAGCAGGTAGCATCCTCATCAATGATGGCCGCATGTTCTCGCCGACACGCCGGCCGCTGTCTCCTGCCGCCGCGTTTGTAGTGAGCTCGATAATTTGCACTAGTATTAGAGTTGGCTAGGCTTTATTTGGATTCTACTAATCTCCAACTGGAATGGTACAATCAGCTAGCCATCTCGTTTGGCTGCAGTGTTCATACTAAATCATCTTAGCGATCCAGCTACAAGTTATAGCTCGATTATTGATGGTAGAAGGTTTGATCCTATGAAGAACTCGTGTGGCCTGCTAGTCCATTCTAGTTTAATTTTGTTACCAGCTCAACTCAGTCCCTAGTGGGCCGGGTTCAGTACGTATTTGAATCTGTGTTTGAATCTAAATCTATATAAACCAATTCTCTGATCCCCACAGTGTCTGATCATAAGCATATGGTGCACGTAGGCGCGCCGTACGTACTTGTGCTATTTGAAGCCGCGGGGCGTAAATCCAGCAGGGCCAGAGAGACAGCGGAGCTGGGCGCGGCCAGGCTGCAGCTAGCCTGCATCATGCGCGCGCGGCAGGCCGGGCGCAGCGACGACGAGGGATGAGACGAAGGCAGCAGCCGGAAGGGGACATGATGCTCGCCGCGTCTCGTGGGCTGCCGCGACACCTCCTACTCAAGACAAAGCCGGTATCCCTGCGCCTAGCTATACATGCCACTACCGTATGTTTCTACTCATAACGAATCATACATACCTCCACTTGGGCCGGGGCAGCTGGAATCTCCATGCGAGAGAGAGAGAGAGAGAGAGAGAGAGAGAGAGAGAGAGAGAGAGAGAGAGAGAGAGAGAGAGAGAGAGAGAGAGAGAGAGAGAGAGAGAGAGAGAGAGAGAGAGAGAGAGAGAGAGAGAGAGAGAGAGAGAGAGAGAGAGAGAGAGAGAGAGAGAGAGAGAGAGAGAGAGAGAGAGAGAGAGAGAGAGAGAGAGAGAGAGAGAGAGAGAGAGAGAGAGAGAGAGAGAGAGAGAGAGAGAGAGAGAGAGAGAGAGAGAGAGAGAGAGAGAGAGAGAGAGAGAGAGAGAGAGAGAGAGAGAGAGAGAGAGAGAGAGAGAGAGAGAGAGAGAGAGAGAGAGAGAGAGAGAGAGAGAG
This sequence comes from Echinochloa crus-galli, assembly GCA_900205405.1. Classification (NCBI taxonomy): domain Eukaryota; kingdom Viridiplantae; phylum Streptophyta; class Magnoliopsida; order Poales; family Poaceae; genus Echinochloa; species Echinochloa crus-galli. Next base: position 2,046,801 of record OAMR01000172.1, on the reverse strand, counting down.
AGAGAGAGAGAGAGAGAGAGAGAGAGAGAGAGAGAGAGAGAGAGAGAGAGAGAGAGAGAGAGAGAGAGAGAGAGAGAGAGAGAGAGAGAGAGAGAGAGAGAGAGAGAGAGAGAGAGAGAGAGAGAGAGAGAGAGAGAGAGAGAGAGAGAGAGAGAGAGAGAGAGAGAGAGAGAGAGAGAGAGAGAGAGAGAGAGAGAGAGAGAGAGAGAGAGAGAGAGAGAACGTGGCGCTGAATGAGTGTGTATCGGCCACACACGCTGCTCGTGAGAACACCTTTTGGAACGTGTAGTGTAGATGAGACAACGCCTTTGGCAAAAAGCGACCCTGGCTAGCAAAGCTCGACTAATTGTCAAATGCCACTTTATGTAAAGCATATCGATCGATCGATTCTTCGTCGGGAGCGACATTGACATGTATAAATCGTACCCTGAGGATCGAGGAGGAATAATCCATCGAGTATTATACAGATCTGGCCGGGCATTCAGTCCTGTCGACTCCTGCCTGCTGCGTTGGCCGTATATACTTTATTCCTCTCGGAGATCCCTGCCTGATCTTATTCGCATGACTTTCACAAAGATATGAGAGGCATCATGCCGTCTCTCATTGTTCGTTCCCAGCTTACATGTCTTTTGGTGTGCAAAATTCCTCAAGCAGGTCGCCCTGATGATGGTGCATCTGTTGCAGAGGAAAATCCGTATATCATGTGTCCAAATCCGCATCCAGATTTAGATGATCAAACGGCCAGCAACGCCATGTATGCGATGGTCGCCAGCGGCTATGTTCAACGTCATTGAGATGCGCGCCATCTTTGAGCTTGGTGTGATGCTGTGGCATATTTTTGTCGTGCGCCCATACCTTTTCTCCAATCTGTGAGAGCCGGGGGATAGAATCCAATGGAGGGGTTGCAAGCTCAAGGTTTGAGCTGACATGGAGGCGCTGTTCCGCTTGCACAAGCGACCGACTGTAGTACAAACAACCAAGAATTACTTTGGACCCGGATATCCTGCGACCCGTCACGTTATAAGCCGACGATGCGACCTCGTCCTCCTCCTCGTCTGCTCCGCCCCTGGCTCCGGCGGCCGAGCCGCCTCCGCTGCCGCCCATAGCTCGCCTCCACGTTAATCCCTCCTCCGCCGTCGCCTCCGCTGCCGCACACTACCCGCCTCCACGCTAACCCCTCCGCCGCCGACCACCACCCGCCCTACGCTAACCCCTCCGCCGCCAGAGCCTCTTCTGGTGTCTCCACCCCTACCGCCGGCACCGGGTACCGGGGGTCTCCCACCGCCCGGCCGATGGCGCCAGGCCAGCTGCCGTCCCGGGCACCTTTTCTACGGCCGCCGGTGAGCTCTGACCCCAGCAACCCCGGACCCTAACCCCAGGCCGCTAACCCCCGTCGCTTGATAGATTTACCGGATCACTTTGTACAAATGGTTTTCACATTTCCGTGCGTCGGAGATGTATGCTTCCCCTCGTTTTTTTTAGATAATGGCATGCTTCGTTCTCGTCATGATCTCGCTTCTCTGGTGCCGCGCTCTTGAACCAGCAGGGCGGCAACGGTGCACCATTTGGCTCTATCTGTCGCGCCTATGACACATTGACACCCAGTGTGCTGCCGTTGCCAGCAGAACATCTGCTGACAGGGATTCCGTTTGTCTGCAACACATTCAATTTCTCCCTGATGAACACCTGTGTGTATCTTTACAAATTGAGGACCTCTTGCTTCAGATTTGCTTTTGCTGGTCCTAAGCACACCAGGGGCAGGCGAGCCGGGCAGCGATCACAACGTCACATGCAGCATGGATTTGTAGGACGCGGTGCAATGACCATCCCAGGGAGCACCTGCACTCGGGCGCTCCCAGTTCTGTCTCCGGCCGCGACCCCGCCCGGCCAGAGCATCCAGCAGCAGCATGCTTGCATCCATATTTATCATCGCTGGCTGGTCCAGCACCCTGTCTCTTCATCTCCCTCTCCAGCACACAGGACAGGAACGAGGCGATCGAGCAGCTGGTGCCTAAGCGCGCGCGCACACACAGGAACGCAGACGCAGAGGTTGCCTGGACCTCCGGCAGCAGCAGCAGGCCCGCATGCAGCTACATACCGAGCAAAGCGAACAAGCTTTGCCGACGCAGCGACGTGCGCATCATTAATTAGGTTTAGCGTAGAGGCGTTCGTCATCGCCCCTGCAGAGAACCATCATTTTGTCCAGCCGATTGACACCTTTTTGCGTGCTTTGCTTGCTTCACCTTTCAGATCGACTACTAAAGAAGATACCTCGTTCTAAAGGGATACATATGTATTTATATATAACATGTCCTTGTTTTATATGGGAGTATGAGACTGATCCATTCATCCATACCCATCCCACATCGCCGCACAACAAAACAAAAATACTTAATAAAAGCATCCAATTAGTCAACAGAGCTGAACATAATAGATAGTACTAGAGAGAACATAATTCAAAGAGGGCATGCTAAATTATCCAAAATACAAGAACAATTACCTCCCTGTGTACCATGAATTTGAGAACGAATTGAACCTCACATTTTGTTGTGCCAACTATTCCTTTTCTTCATCCAAAAAAGAAACCGCCAGTTTATTTTTTTTAGATCAAAGAAAGACTTATATTATGTCAAAACTGAGTGCACCATCAAAACCATAGCAATACTCCTGAAAAAGATAAAATTACAATTATAAATAAACAAGTAATGCTCTTTTTTTTGTACTCATGTATCATGCAGCTCCAAATTTGAGTCTATGACGTATATAAAGATTCAAATGAAAGGACACACAGACATACGCTCAGCAAACATGTCAACATCACTGGGATGAGCATAATTTTCTTGTTGCTTCTTATGTCTTTCTTCTCCTTTTACTGATGAAGAAGAAAGACTAGTCTCAAATTACCCAATCTAAGACCGATTAAAATTGGCTTAAGGGGCATAATTATTCTCACAAGCCTTTCATCATAGCCGGATCAAACCATGATAAAATAAAAGAGGGTCATATATACTCATTCGACAGCGGTTATGCTTGGCTGCGTGGGCATATACACCTCCCACACCATTCAGAAGAGCTCTTCAAGTCAATCAATGCAACCGAAAAGGAAACTATGAAACAAAATATCGTAATTCATATATTACTTCCTTCAAATTGCTAGTACATTCCTTCTGGTAAATTCCATCTAAATGGTTTTCCTATATTCTTCCTGATCTCCTTTGTTATGTACTTTTTGCTAATGAGTAAATTATATAGGTGGTCTCTAAATTTGTCGTGGGGTGTCACCTAGTTACCTAAACTTGCAAAATGCATTTTAGGTCCTAAACTTGTTGCAAGGTACCATCTGGGTCCTTAAATTTTCAAATAAATTTCTTAGGTCCCCAAACATGTCTGAGGATATCATCCAAGTCCGTGAACTATCAAAATGTGTTTTCAAATATTGTAACTCATCACAAGCATCATCAAAAATCCAAAATGCAAGGGAGGATGAAAACTCTTTCTGAGTCTCATCCTACACCTCACCCTGCTTTTCCGCCGTCATATCCTTCTTGTGCTCTCTTCTCCTTCGGCTCCGGCCTAGGCCGTCATTTTCCCTCAACCAAGCATTACAAAACATTGTGACAAGCCATACTTGATGAGGACATGACATGCTCGGATATGACCATACGCCATGATGTGTGTTCAATGACATTTTCAGAAATATATAGCTGGATCAAAAAGAGTGTAAAACATACATGCAAGGCATGGAGGACCAAAGAAGTTGATTGGGGACCAATTCTAAGTATTCTCACGTTCCCCATCAGGCTACCACGTCACAATAGCCCAAGAAAGGAAAGAGACCAAATCCAACACGTTTTGGAAAGTCTGGATTCGGACTGCAGGAAAGTGCTGACTTGTGATGGACACCACGGTCGCATACGGACTCGGATTGGGTCGAGCCGCCCGTCTTCGAGTCGACGGAACCCCACTTCGTTGGTGATTGAGTTTGAGATTGAGACACTTCAATTCCCATCTAGTAAATTCAGTACTTGTATCATAATTGTTCTTGCAAGTTCTTCGATTGCTTGCAGGAACGTGTGTCGCGCTCCACAAGATCGCGGCAACCAAAGGAGGTGGTGTATCGGTCGCTAAGGCGCAGTCTTTGCAAGGTTGTAGTCGGGCCGTGAACGTCGTCTCCTCCAATCGAGTTATCCCCCACGCCTCTCATCGAAAGATCGGGCACAAACCCCAGCGGGTTCACATCAAAAGATGGTATCAGAGCAAGGTTTATCGGTGAGAGCCTATCGATTCTTTGCTGTTTTTGATTTCCTACAGTCCAGAAAAGCCAAAAATAGCAGATTAGTTTTACTGCAATCCTATAAACTTTTTGAGCCTTTGCTAGTACTGCTTAGTTAGGGCTTGTTGAGTTTTCGGTTGCTTCAGTTGAGTCAAGTTGCTGGTCTTAGTTTAGTCGTTTAGAGTTTCGAGTTCTTGTCACGTTTTGTTTCGGAGTTTCTGTGTAGCACGAGAAGAAATCTGCTGCAGTTTCCACGTACAATCTCCAAATCAAGTGTTTTAGTACAATCTGGAAAGCTGAACTCGTACTTTTTACAAGGGATCTGACCATGCTCAAAAATTCCTTCTGAGTACTCCGGGCAATCGACTTGGAGATTTGCGCATCTGGCTAGCTGAAATAAGAGTTGTAAATCTGTTTTAGTAGGGGTTGTATGCGGCCATTTGTTTTGGTTGTCATACTATCAATCAAAAGTTTTTAGTCCCCAGCAGAAAAGGAAAAGAAAAAAAGAGGAGGAATAAAAAAGAAAAAAAAGTAAAAGAAGAGAAGAAAGAAAGAAAGGGGATGATTTGATCATTGTGATTGTTTTCGGTGGTGTGTTGTGACTTCACTTGTGTCCAGGCTTGCGTCTCTAGCACGATCTAGGCTAGGACCAGCACAGTACCACTGTTGAACGATTATTCAGCTTGCTTTGTTTACCTAACGTGGTGCTAGCTATTCCTTGTTTTTCAGCCCACCTATAGCTCCACATATACGACTACAGCTTGACAGGTCTTGTTGTTACGACACCGATACACTATCTTTGAGGTTGTTGTCTTGTTGGTTGCCATCACCTCCTGTTTAGCTTGTTAAGAACTTGTAAGATCTTGTTTGAACAAGGATAGTTTGAGAGAATTACAACCAACACATCTAGTAGTTGACAGGAGGATACATCTTATTTTTGTGTTTCTTGTTTTCTACTAATCATGGCAGGTGATACAGAGATTTTTGAGCTCACAAAACTATACCTTCAGATTGAGGACATCATTCACTTCTTGCCTTCCTTTGATGGTAAATTTGATCCTAAAGCATACATTGATTGGGAGCTAAAAATAGATAAAGAACTTAGAAATTATGATTTGTCTGAAGAGCAAAAAGTGGTTGTTGTTTCCGCTAATTTAACTAGTTATGCTTTGAGTTTGTGGAAGCACTTGTTGAGACATGATAAAGACCTAGTTACCTAAACTTGCAAAATGCATTTTAGGTCCTAAACTTGTTGCAAGGTACCATCTGGGTCCTTAAATTTTCAAATAAATTTCTTAGGTCCCCAAACATGTCTGAGGATATCACGCTGCATATTATCATGATCTGAAAGTTCATATGTTGCATTGTGGTTGGGAAGAATGTGAAGAAGCAATTGAAATCAGATTTTTAAAGGGGCTTAATATTGAAATTCAGAATAGGCTATTGCATGAAACATATGATTCTCTTTCTTGTTTAATTGACCTTGCTTCAACAATTGAGATTCAACTTGCAAATGATTTGAGTGAAAAGAAATTAGGTGCTAGTTTAGAGCAATCAAAATTTTCTTTGTTACAAGATGAATTACTTGTTGTTCTTTGTGATAAAGAGGACTTGTGTGTCGATGATTCTTTTACTCATATGCCACAAGTAGTGAATAAGTGTGATTCTTTTGGTTTGGAACCATACAAATGTGCTGAAGAAAAGCTTTTACATCCTATTACTTGTGCCCAAGATGAACTGAAATTGATGTCTTCTTTAAATACTTTGGGTTATATTGAATTTGATATTCTTTGTGATCTAAAATGTTTAGAGGAGAAACTTTTTGCATATTCTCTACTTGTTCTTGCTTGTTCTTCGATTGCTTGCAGGAATTACCCCAGTGAAAGTATAATTGCAAATGAGAGTATTTGGTGCACAAAGTTTATATATGCTCTAATCTGAATTCTCCTTTTGGGCTGCAATACCATGATCAAATAGGGGGCTTCACTAACTCTAATAATGTCTCGCAAAGTTTTTCTTGTGTTTTTCTTACTCAACAGGTTCAGCCCAAAGAAGGGGAGCATTCCTGGTTGTTGTCGGGCAGCATAGTTTTCTTCTGAATGCCACTGGAGAAAGTCGAGGACGACTTGCAGCCAAGAAGGGGAGAATGATGAGGACATGACATGCTCGGATATGACCATACGCCATGATGTGTGTTCAATGACCACTGGTGTGAACCCGCTGGGGTTTGTGCCCGATCTTTCGATGAGAGGCGTGGGGGATAACTTTAGACTGGAGAGACGTTCACGGCCCGACTACAACACCACAAGGGCATGCGCTGCGCCTTAGCAACCGATACACCAACTCCAGCGGTTGCCGCGATCTTGTGGAGCACGATCAACCAAACCACTAGGGTAATTCCTGCAAGCAATCGAAGAACAAGCAAGAACAAGTAGAACAAGCAACTGAATTGCAAATTTGGAGATGATAACCAATCTGAAATCACAAAGGTGGGGTTCCGAAGACTCGAAGACGGGCAGCTGGACCAGCACGCGCGCTTACAAGCAGAATACTCAGAGTCGTACATAAAGAAAAGGAAAAGGTGATTGAGTTTGAGATTGAGACACTTCAATTCCCATTTAGTAAATTCAGTACTTGTATCATACTTGTTCTTGCTAGTTCTTCGATTGCTTGCAGGAACGGGTGTCGCGCTCCACAAGATCGCGGCAACCAAAGGAGGTGGTGTATCGGTCGCTAAGGCGCAGTCTTTGCAAGGTTGTAGTCGGGCCGTGAACGTCGTCTCCTCCAATCGAGTTATCCCCCACGCCTCTCATCGAAAGATCGGGCTCAAACCCTAGCGGGTTCACATCAATACTAGCCGCGAGACTTGCTCCTACATTTATCTGCATTCTCTGTCATTCTTTGTCTCCTGCTACATTCTTCTCGTCCTCATAGTGTTATCACCAGCGCAAAGGTTACTACAAAGATGGCAAGAGAGGAGGAAGCAATGCCCGCAATGATAATGATGGATGATATAAGTTTGGGGACAGAAAAATGCGCTTTGCAAGTTTGGGAACCTCGGTGGCACCCCGGGACAAGTTTAGTAACTTAAGAATGCTTTTTATGAGTTATGGGACCTTCTTGATACCAGCGTTAAGTTTAGAGATACGAAAATGCATTTTGAGAGTTTAGAGACCCAGATGACGCCATTCATAAGTTTAAGGACCGCCCATGTATTTTACTCTTTGGTAATTTTGGCGTGCAGTTTCTCTTTTCTGCGTGCACGTTCAATTCAATAGATTAATGTCTTGTCATGGTACGAAATATTTTTTGAATTCCTCAATAATATTACTCTTTCTATTCCACATGGGTATCCCTGTCCGACTAGTATTTGTTCATTAAGGATATGATTGTAGGTGTTCTAGACATGAACAACAGAACTATATGTCAATGTACAGGCTGAAATGACCTATATCCTCTGTCCCTTCGACTTTCCTGTGATCAGTACACTGGTTTAGTTAGTGTGTAACCTTATGGGATTATTGCATTGTTACCCCTACTATAAACTCTAATTATGATTTTACCCTCGTTTTTCTGCAGTTTATGAATTTACCCCTACTTTTTGAATGCGAAGACTCCGTTTACCCTCCCTTTTAACCCTATTAGTTTCCCTTCACAATGAAATGAAAGGAAAAGAATGCCCCTTATCTGCTCATTCCTCTCCTCGGTCTCGTGCCCCCCTCCCATTGACTCTCTCCTCTGTGACTCTCGTCTCTCTTCCAAGCGGCGCAGAACCTAGGTGGCCAAGGCATCACGCGCGCAAAAGCGGGTGGCCATGGCGAGGGATGCCACCGCATGCGTGCAGGCGGGTTGCCAGGTGGTTGGGGCACCATGGTCAGCGTGGCGCCGCCTCAGCCGCATAGGCAGGCAGCCAAGGTGGCGGCAGTAGCACCGCATGCGTGAGGGCAGGCGACCGGGAGCCTCATGCACAAGCAGCCAGAGAGCGTGGCACAACCTGGGCAGGAGCAAGAGTCCTTGTAGTTGGCGCAACTCTTCTAATGACTGGATCGCCATCGAGAAGGTCCTAATGGATATGCGAAGCTAGGGGGTCATTCCCTCCCCCCACCCCCTACCGCGGTCCCCCAAATCTCATTGTCAAATAGGATTAGGTAATAGAATTTATCATTATTAGTTAACTACTATTCAGTTGTTAAATGGAATAATCTTGAATTTTGTAGCAAGAAAACCACAAGTAATTTGAATGAAAGAATGGGTTCTAAATGAATTAGTTTATAGTACAAGAGTTAATATTTTTCCATCTTTCAATTATCCTTTTCCCCTTCTCTTGTAATCTAGCTCTTTATTGGTTTATTTCTCCGGTTTCAAAGCTTGCGTTTGGTCTTATCACTCAAAAGTCAAAACCTATAAATGTTATACGTATCATGCCCTAAAGTTCAGACAATCCGTCAATGGTTGCCATAGTTTCTTACGTCCTACCGTGTAATAATTAAGTACACCATACTATCTACAATGTTTTTTTACCTCTATATAGTCCTTTACTGAGCTTATGTTCTAAATAAATACACCACGGTAAATGTTTATAATAATTTATCATGACCATTTATCATCATTTAAGCATAAATTTATGACTTATTTGGCCACCCTCAATGTTAAATCGTAGCTATGTCCATGCGGAGCTATGGACATGATGGCCCACTCAACAGTGTTCTGTGCAAAGAGATCGATGTAGGACAGAGCACCGGTCTTGTGTCCAGCGGGCAGCACGGCGCATGAAATTGCTGATGATGCCAGCAACAATTTGGTGAAGGAATGATATCTACAGGTTTGTAAAAAGCTGATGAGGAAATTGATTTTGCAATTCTAAAAAAAAGGAAATTGATTTCGCAAGGAAAAATTACGCTAATGTTAGTGGCGTAGTCACGAAAAAAATCAAGCTGGGGCGAACTTCTAATGACCGACTAAACCAAAATCAAGAACATAGTAATTCAGATTGCATTAATGTATCTATATATTGTAATTACATAATTTTAATGCGAAGTTGAGATATCACCTCAAATTTGAAGAATAAGTTGATAGTTCTTACACCAACACACCAAACTTGTAAAATAATTCTTCAAGTCTGCACAAAATTTACTTGTCAATTAATCAATTTGGTGACCCATATCCAAGCATTAAGCTATTAGCAATGGATCCAGGCACACAACGGTTACCATTTGTCTGGAGTTGGTCGATGGGCTTAGCTTAGGCATTGGGCTGCTGGGCCAGAAGTTAAAGAGGTAGCAAATAAAAGCCCAGTTGGGGCTGTTCTTCTACCTCGGGCAACAAGGCGTCTAGGCAGCCGCCATGTCAGCCAGGGGTGCTTCCGGAGCTCGGATTTTCACTGGAGAAGAAGGGGAGGTGATTGTGCGATCCCAAATCTAGCTGGGGCAGCTGCCCCACCTTGCCCCAATGTAGATCCGCCAGTGGCTAATGGTGGAATTGAGCACGGATTGGATGATATTCTGGAAGGCTCACTTGCGCGGGTTGAAAAGGAGACGAAGAGTATGACATGTGGATCCCGCATCTAGTCACTAGTATTTATGTTATTGAAATTTAAATTAGTTTAATGTGAGTAATTGTGTGAAATTTAAATTGGTAAATATATTTTCAAAATTATAAAAATAACGGACAAATATTTATTGTGAACCAGGACATATTTGCAAGGGTATGCATGTCTTTTTACAGCTTAGTTGACACCGTTACATGATGTTCAGGGGGTAGGGGCAAACTCCATCTTTAAATTCACAAAATAGGTGTAAAATCACAAAGTGTAGAAAAATAAGAGTAAAATCACAATTAAACTTAAAAACAGGGGTAAGAACGCACTAACTCCTAATCTTATCTATGTGTTTCAAAGAGCGCATCTATGGCTATGCATGTTAACTTAGCCGTAAAAAACTTGTATGTTGAAATGTATAAAAAATTAATAAAGGAGCTGGGCTGGGCTGGGATCGGGTCTCCTAATTCTAGAGAAAAACGTGTTTCAACTTCAGCCCAGGCCCAGTCGACCCACAAAGTAGCCCAAACAAAACCTGGCTTATTACTCTCGCCCCATTTATTGGGTACTTGCTGGGTCGATTGAGTGTAGCAGGCTAGGTTAAAATTTTTTCTCTGGCGTTCGCGAGCCACGGCCGCCACACGTCCTTGGTGCGACACGACACTACACAATCGCGTTTGCTCATCGCCGCCGACGAGGTGAGCTCTTCTCCCGTCCTCTCCTTTAACCACCCCTCTCATTGTGCTCTCTTGAGCCCGGTACACCTTGTGCTCTGGCATCGTCATGTCAGTTATTCTGACTCCATCTACCTGAGCTCCGTTTCGCTTTCTCTCTCAAATAGTAGCAAGTTTAATTTTGGACACATCTGATCGATGCCCATGAAACCAACAAAAGATACTCTGTCGTCCGCTCCAACTAGATCGATCCACGTATTCTGAGTTCGCAATATCTATTTGTTAACTGTGTTACCTTAATATGCATGCTTTTAAGCATCGTGCAGGCTATTCGTTTGTTCAAGTGTGTGCAGTAGGAGCAAACACTAATTGTTCTTCGCATACTACTTGGCATATAGTTTCGTTTGATAATTGATATTGTGTCTTCAGGGTGATTGCTATAACAACCTGAAACTACAATCATTATTCTGAATTTAATGATAACTATAACATGGGGCTTATTTATTCTAACATATTTGCTGCTGCGATTCAGATGCAAATATTGGTGAATGGCCTCACCGGCAGAACCAGATGTTACGTCGTGGAGTCCTCTGACACGATTAGAAGCATTAAAGTAAAGATTCAAGAGAGGGACGGCGGCATCCCCCCGGATGAACAGCGCCTTATCTGGGGTGGCATCCAGCTTGAGGATGAACGAACATTTGCTTCTTACAAAATTAAGGAGTTGTCCAGGCTACACCTTATGCTGCGTCTTCGTGCTGGGCCTTGCTACAGGAATATTCAGGTGAAGATGATCACCGGCAAAACTATCACTCTTCAGGTGGAGCCATCGGACACGATTGATGACCTCTGGGCAAAGATTCGTGGCCACCAGAGGCTCCTCTTTGTTGGCAAGCAGCTTGAGGAAACACGGAGAATTATAGATTGTGATGTCCCAGTAGATGACTCCACCATGTACATCGACTTCGGTATGCAGATTTTCGTGAAGATGCCTACGGGTAAGACCATCATCCTGGAGGCGCAGCCATCTGACACCATCAGCAGTGTCAAGGCAAAGATAAGGGACCAGCACAAGATCATCTTCGACGGCAAGCAGCTCAACAATCGGAGCAAACTGGTGGATTGCAACATTCAGAAAGAGTCCACACTGCAGATGGACCTCTGTCCGCATGGTAGTATGCAGATTTTCGTGAAGGCACTCCCTAGCAAAGCCATCAGCCTCAAGGTCGGCGTAATGGACACAATCGGCAATGTAATGGAGCAGATTCAGGCCAAGCAGAGGCTCATCTACGATGGCAAACAGCTGGAGCATGGGCGGACACTCGCGGATTACGGCATCCTGACAGAGTCCACCCTATTTGTCGACTCTTGCATGCAGATTTTCGTGAAGACGCTCACTGGCCAGGCTATCCCTCTCGTGGTGGAGCCATCTGACACGATCAACGACGTGAAGGAAAAGGTTCAGATGCAGCAGAGACTCACATATGACGGCAAAGAGCTTGAGGACGAACGGACACTAGCCGATTACAAAATCCAGGGCGAGTTCACCCTGCACCTTGATGGCTAAACTCGGCGTCGTTTCAGTTAGCTGTGTTATGTCTTCGCTCTTCTATGTGTTCTTTTTTTTTTCATTCTGTAGTTGAAATGGTACCACGGCCTGTATCCATATGCATTGCTAGCATGTGAGTATGTGACTATGAACTGAGACTATCGTGCCTATTTTTGTAATAGTAAGACCATGGGTTCCTGAAGTCCACCCAGCACCCTTGACCTCTGCCAGAGATGAGGTATGTAGATCTTTGTGAAGTTGCTCGCTCAGTGGACAATTTCCCTCCTGGTAGCCCTCTAACATGATTTCTGATGCGAAAGCGATGGTCTAAGGATAATAAACACATGAAGTACACTAGTTGAGTGCATGTGCATGTCGCACGTGTATACGAAACTAGGTGAATTCCCCACGCGTTGCTGCGGGATATTTTACATAAATTTATATTATTATTATTTGATATATTGTTCAACATAAGAATATGTACACAACAATTAATTGTAAAAAAAAAAGTCCAAACTACTCCCCTTAAGTATAGCAAAAGTCCGGGTAACCCCCTAAACTATGTTTTGGTTTAATTGTCTGAGGATATCATCCAAGTCCGTATATATATATGGCTAATTTTACGAATTTTTCATCACTACTTTCTATATAATATTGTATTTTAAGGATAACTTTATTATTAAATATATTACCCTATCAAAACAGTGACAAAAAATTTATGATATATTTTTTAACATGTCTTATATTGTCTGCTATAATTTTGCAAAAGTTAAACTTTAAATTCCACTTATGCATGGACAAATGAAAAAAGACAAATTATGTTAAGGGGTAAATTGAACCAAATGACATAGTTTA
>OAMR01000172.1:2017147-2032114 GCA_900205405.1 Echinochloa crus-galli | reverse complement strand
ACGAATTTTTCATCACTACTTTCTATATAATATTGTATTTTAAGGATAACTTTATTATTAATAAAGTTATCCTATCAAAACAGTGACAAAAAACTCTGATATATTTTTTTAAACATGTCTTATATTGTCTGCTATAATTTTGTAAAAGTTAAACTTTAAATTCCGCTTGTGCATGGAGAAATAAAAAAGACAAATTATGTTAAGGGGTAAATTGAACCAAATGACATAGTTTAGGGGGTAAATTGAACCAAGAATTACTTTAGAGGGTTATCCATACTTTGGCTATACTTGAGGGGAGTAATTTAGACTTTTTCCATTGTAAAACTATAAATGAGTGTGGAGCCGCTTGAGCTGCGCGTGTGCTGCTATACTGGTCATAGTAAAGAAGTCATAGTAAAGAAGAGGAGTTTAGGTGATGACGTGGCTACATGATGTTTGAGAGAATTCTTAAGTGGGATGTTAGTGGGTGATGACGTGGCTACACGAGGTTTTGAGAGAATTCTTGAGTAGGATGTTAGTGGGTACCAATTATATAGGTTATATAGATACACGATGAACCTTAACCATGGCTCTAACAGAGATTCGACCACACCTACGTTAATGAGACAAAAAAATAAAAAAATAAGACATACTTTATCCAAATTTATAAGTATAGATAAAATATAAAATAGTGACTACGTTGACTTCATCCAAAACAAGATGCAATTGACAAAAACATTGAGAGATCATAGCCAGAGTAACATATATGCCCCCAATTAAGTCCATATCGCAATTTGTTTTAATTACGACAGCTATAGTAGAATGCACGTGCGCATACATGTGTGTTTTAAAAGAAATCTTGTATCTAAAAATCATTAACCATAAAATTAGGATTCAATAGATGATAATTTAGAAACCGTCCGTGATGATATTTGAACATATACACCCACAATTATCTCCACACCAATAAATACAAAAAAATATATATATAATTCCATCTTGCATTGCACAACAACGTTCCTTTTATCTCTCCGTTTGTCACGTATTAAAATAATCAGTATATTCACTACTAACAGAAACAACCCCAGTTCATTTTTCACCCCTACAAAAAGCTAAATTGACTCACACCACAGATGTATCTATCGAGCTAACCACGACAGATCCGGAGGGGCTCGGACTCCAGCGATGAGAAGCGCGTCTCACCGGTTTCTTCCCACCGCCCGCCATGGCCGCCGTCACTGTGCACGTGATGCCGGTGAATGACAGCTCGAATGACCGCTAGGGTTCCCATTTGATTTATTTCGTACCTCGATTTCACACCGGTATCTTCACCTCTCCAATGCAACGGGTGACAACAGATAAAATTGTCTCCACCTATGCAGGCCAACTCCCTATGCAGCACACCAAACACCATCATACTTTGGCCAGGCCGTTGGACGGATTTAGCCTGGCTTGGGCTGGACTGGTTCTGGAAGCGCTAGGCTAAGGTTGGCCCAACAATAAGAGGTCATATACCGTATCATCATGCAACCAACACAAATAACGACTTGAATGAACACATGTAACTACAGAAATCTATCATTTTTGGTCTCACTCTCTGGTGGGGCATCACAAACGGTTCGTAACACGAATACGAAAACAATAGAGAAAAAATTTATTTTCATCACAAGTCGTGCTATTTTTTCGCGCATAGATCGCGATCTACGTGGCCGGCGGGATTCGCACCGACGACCTCTCCCTCGCGTGTAAGCTCCTCTACCACTGCACCTCATTGTCACTTGTGATTGGATATGATTTCGATTCCTATCATATTATACCAAACCGAGTTTAAATTGCTTATTTGAGGCCCTAAACGACTTCAAATAAAAAAGTGTTGAACTACAAAGTTTCCTAACTTTTCGAAACCTACAACTTTCATGTTGATCGTTTTTTTATCCGAGGCTGTTTACAAAATTTGAATTTCAAATTTGATAACATTGAAACTTAGATCTAGCTAACTAGATGACTTCAAATTACAAAGTTGTCAACTACAAAGTTTCATGACTTGTCGAGATCTACAACTTTCATGTTGACCGTTTTTTCATCCGAGGCCGTTTGAAAAAACTCAAATTTCAAATTTTGATTACAAACTTACTTTTCATTAGTAAAACAATTTCAAATTAAAAAGTTGTCAACTACAAGGTTTCATAACTTCTGAAGATCTACAACTTTGATATTGACCTTTTTTCATATGATGTAGTGAGAGTAACATTGTTCACAAATCTTATAGGTCTCTCTTATAGTTTTAGAAACTATAACTCTATGACAGAGATGGATTTTATGAACAATATTCATATGAATTTGTCAAATGAAGAAATAACCAAAGTAAAAGTTTTACATCTTGAGAAGCCATAAAACTTTGTAGTTCAACACTTTTTGATTTGAAGTGATTTACTACTTCAAAATGTGGTTTGAACTATGAGCAACGATATGGTCGGTCCAAAGATCTTCCAAAACAGCACCGTGGATCTGTTACAAGGAACACCTCTAGCAATGGCGCAATGCCTCTATAAAGGACATTGAGCCTCAGGACATCCTTCGACCAAAAGGATTCCACCTCACATGTTGCGTGTGGCACTTTGTCAGTATAGTATGTATTCACATAGGATATTTTGTCAGTATATAGTATGTATTCCCATAGGATATTTTATCTCATGTAGAATTTATGCAGTTGATTTACAAGGAGCGCATCATTCTAGATTATGAGGTTCGACACTCCAATAATGTTACCTTTCTCTTTTGGTTTTAACACCATAGGCCAGACAGCGAAATTTCCTCCCTTTCTGCTACCATTGTTCCCACGCCAAATACATTGCTTGCATTCCTATCTATATTCTCAATTACTCCTTTGTGAAATTTGATTGTGCACATAGGGTATGTTGTGATGGGTGAGATTGCTGAGTTCACCGTTTGTAGTCTTCATGAACATGAGAAGATAGATGAATAGGCTGACAATCTTCTCTTAATTATATCCATTATCTTGGAAAGATCATCAATTGTTGGCTTGGTGGTACCCATGGACAGCAGCAAACAGTGAAAGGCATGCTTCCTATTTGGCAGCCAAAAGTTCTAGCGAGAGCAGAACAATTGTGGTGCCTCAGCCTGTAGAAACAGCAAAGTGTCATCGCCATACTGGATTACAGGGAAGTCAATATGATTCTAGGGTAGTGGCACTTTAATTAGGTTTAATTGGAAGGCTCTATTAATAACAAACTGAAGTAATTCTGAAGCTAAGACAAAGTGTAGAGGACACAAGGGGTTCCCTTGCCGAACACCTCTCTTACATTTTAATTTCTTACGTGGCACGCCACATGCCTAGAAATGACCTCCAGTGGTGGGTCATAAATTTTTAGGGACCCACACCTGGAAATCAAATTCCAAAAAATGAAAAAATAAGAAAATAATTTGAAAACAACAAAAAAATAACGTACCATCTCTCTATCACACCACACAACCACTTGCAACTTCATGAGGTATGTTATTCTTGTGTACTAACTCTAAAAAGGATTTCTATGGGTCGGTGACCAATCATCTCTTGGAGTGAGTGATGACAACACCCGCCCCTATAAATATTTCTCCATTTTTATTTTTATTTTAAAATATAGATATATGTCTATATATAATGATATTAGATATAGTTCACATGTCTCATGTGTTTTTTAAACGGTCAAAGTCTCACAATCGCAATACATATGTTCGAATTGCATTGATATGCACATTCACATATATTACATTCACTATTCGTGTTTGTAGTTCTAGTCGTGTACGACACATTAATGTGCAAATGATCTTGTGATTGTAAACCATCTTAAATGAAAAAGTAGGAACTATCAAATTTTTTATCTCGTTGACCACTACAATTTTGATATAGAGCTGTTCTACATCAGAGGACATTTCAAAAACATAGAAATTCTAGATTTCAAAACTAGATATGCATTATAATAATTTTTTTATTGTCAAATTATCGTATATGAAAAATGTCAAAAATAAAGTTATAAGTCTCGTTGACCTCTTTAATTTTGATATAAAGTTTGTCTTCATTTGGGATCATATAATAAAGTTATAAATTTATTCAAGAGAGTCCATTTCCATGTACGGACCATGCCATCACCCCCTTAGAAATCATTTTTGGACACCGGTGATAGATCATACGCTTTAGAAATGGTTGCTATTTCTATGGGAGTATGATGGGGGTGATCTACCGTTGATAACGATTATTTTTAGGGACGAGTCACCAAATCATTCATCTATGACTCCACTTGTAGGGACAACTCCCCCTATGGCATGGCCCTTCAAATGCTTGTCCAAGGGAGCTGAAAGCTACAAATCATAGGAGGAGGTGACATTTGTGACCTCCCCTTAAAAAATCGGGGAGCCCCTACAAATTGTTTTTTGTGGTAGTGGTGGGCTGGTGGCCACGATCGTCTCCGGTGCCATCATAGTCATGGACACAGAGGAGAGGTTCCACACTGCTTGATGACAAGCACAAAATCTACTTCAACCTCGACATGTATGGAACATGTCATGAAGCACCTCTTGCTTCCAATCATCCTAATGCACGCACACACAAGGCCAGGAGGTCGTGCTTGTGTTTTGCGGCGCATGTATGCAAGCATGGCATGTTCAGGTCTATGTATACGGATGCATGGACTCGAGGATTGGAAGCCAGATGTGTGACACCCAGCCAGTTTGTATGGCCCAATAGGGACCCATGAGTATGGGATGCACATGTTTACCACCCTACTAGTTTAGCAAGGGTGGACCAACTTACAAGACCTTGTCTTCCAGCCATAGAACTTTTGGGTTAAGCCTTTTACACGAAGCGGGGATGTACATGTGCATGCCCCTCGGAAGGGCTACACGGTGCGGCTATGGAGGGTGGGGTGTTACAACATGCATGGATGGCATGCCACATCTGACATCAGACACATATACAATGCATGTCGTGTATCATCCTGTAACATAGTCAAGACACAGGACGTCCTCAACAACATCCTTTGACTGATGCAAGGTGCCTCTTCTATAATTGCAGATCCGTATTTACATCATAACGTAACCTTTTCTGCGGATTCGGTATTGTGGCTACATCAATGACGACCACTACACTGTCCATGGCTACTAAATAATAAAAAATCAGCTACATCTAAAACAACTAATCAACAAGCTCCAATACAATGTCCATGTCATCACTATCATCCACTGCACTCCCGCTATGACTATGGGAGGAAATAGAGGAGAGCACATGGGTTGACATCATAAGTGGACGTAGGCACCGCCATAGGTGATGGATCATCCATTAGAGAACCAGTTGTTGATGGCAAAATGAAGAAGATAATGAAATCATAATACTACGAATTTGGTCATAATTAGTTTCACTACCGCTATGACCAATGGGGAATCTTAGAAGTATAGATATGTGCAGTTAGAGCTAACAAAGTCACAAATAAATTCTACAGATAATTATAGAGTCCTAGAGATAGAATAGATTTAAACCTAGTTTAACTTGTATTGTACTCCAAGTCTGTCCCCTCATATATATACCCCTAAGGGTAATTACAATAAAACATATTATTAGGGTTTCTCGGATCCCATTGCACAATTCTTCCATGCTAGTGGAAGGAAGGAGGTTTTTTTTACTAAAAGCTACTTTAGGATGATCTTACCTTAGGGTATTACAACATTTAATGGATGTCCAACATCAACCTCGAAAGTCCTAGGGTCAAATCAAAAGCATAAGCTAGGTGTAATTAACCCTAAACATGCATATCATCGCATGAGCAATTGTGTGTACATAAAACATATATGAATTTCTAGGAAATCATTGGAATTTGATGTAGATTTGCTCATTTAAAATTTTGAAAAGTTATTTTATATGAAATTCAAGACATAACATTCCAATAAGCATGTACATATGTTTTATTCATCATCATGATTAGTTATGAAGCATATACATGCATATACATGAGGTCATTTATGAAAGTTTTTTAAGTGTTGAATGTTGCAAAGTAACCATGTTTGAATGATATTTAAAATAAATCTACTTAAGGAGTGCATATAGGTTTTAGTTGAAATTGATAGCCAAAACTATCTACTTTCTTCTAGTATAAACCTTGATGTGAGTTTTTTTAGTTTAACACTCTCAAAATCAGGGTCAAAATGAAGCCAAACCGTTGTTTGATCCACTCTTTGAATTGAATATCTCGATTCAGTTATCGCCAATAGAAATCTTCAACTGTGATTGGCCATAGTTTGAAATATCAGCCATCCCAGATGAACATGTTATACCTAATGGAAGCACTATATATGATATTCAAAACCAAGTACCTATAGTCATGAGTTTGGACCTATTACTAATTTAACATTGAACCAAGATACAACTAAATCAATTAACTTTATGATACTTTTGAATTCTTGAGTTCGTGTTTCTAAGAAAACATTACACGTGTCGATCAACTGTTGTCTTGAGGAAATCACATAGGTGTTTAGAGGAAAGTTCTAGCACAATGTTTTATGTAGTTGGTGTAATTAAAAAATCAATGTTTACATTCAAAACTCTCGCTAATTTGGTCAAAGTCAAGTTACTCGGCTCGAACTCGTGTCGGGCGCGTGTTCTGTCACCGACTGTCACTCGATGCACGCCACACGGCTGAGTGACGCTATGGCGGTGCAACGCCTCGCCCTTGCGCCAAAGCCGCTCACCAATTCACCAGCGCCTCTGTGATGACCACCCCTTCTCCCTCTCCACACACCGGAGCTCTATCCCTGTCTACATCCTCTTTGTCTTGCTTGCTCTCCTCTTCCTTTAACCTGACCAAGCGTCGAGCCACCCGACCGGTATTTCAGCACGAAACCATCACAAGTCGTCATTTCACCATGTCCACGCCTCCTCCACCCCACCAGATTGCCCATACTCACCCTAGAGCCCCCACTGAGCCATTGTTGCTTCACCATAGCCCACCATAGCCGCCGCCTGAGCTCCATCACTGTCTCAAGCCCACCGTGCCTCTCCACCTAAATCAACCGACTAGATAGCTCCACTTGGCCTTCTTTCGCTCAAGAGATCACTCTTATTGTTTGTACTTCATCCAAGGTAAGGAACGCCATGTACCATATTTGACCGAGCTGCCACGATGAGTGCCGGGGCGGAGGGTGGGGAGGGGGTTGTGGTTTGGGTAGGGGAAGAGGAGAAAGAGGAGCGCCATAGGTGTCCAGCGATGAGGTGAGAGTGTTGGTGATCCATGTGGACATGGAGACAACTGAAGTTAGCTGGCGCAGTCATGGCACGCAAATGACTGAGGCGTGGGCCCAAGGACATCCTAGAGAGGAAGAAGTGGGTCGGGTTGGGATGAAGAGGGAGTTCAAGAGGGTTAGGGAGAAGCAATAAGCCTAGGCCTCTAGAGCATGCCCAGATCTGGAGAAGGGTACGTTTGTGAAGGAAAAGTTTTTGGAGGTCCTGCAAGTAAGTTTCTGAGGGCATGGTCATGAGGTTTTGAAGTTCCATGGGTAGAACTGAAAAGTTGCCAAAGTTTTTTCTTTTGTTTTTGTTTATTTTTGGCTAAAACTAGTAAGATTCATATAAAATCGAAGAAAAATGCAAAAATAGTAAATCCTATTTTATTGAACTCCATGTGAAGATACCAATACATAGATTATAAATGCACTTGTGAAATGTAAGTTTTTCTGATGGTTTTGTATTTATCCAAGAAAATACTATATGAACATTAGGAAGTGCATAATAAATTCTCAAGGTATGCTAAAATTGTGAAATCACTTCTATTGGATTGCATTTGAGCTTGTGCATGCATCTGTTTGTGCCATAACTTGTCATGAAATTTTTTTTACTGCCTTTGTGATTTATGCCATGCTTATAAAATGTAATTTTAAATAAATTCTTATTGTGTTAAGTAAAGTAGCTTTCATCCTCATAGTGCCCCTGAGCAAGTTTTAGCCTCTACTTGTTATTAGAAAATTAGTTATGATTTAATCTTGCTATTGGATGTTAGTTCGTTGATATATTGCTATAAATTGCACAAGTTGCCAAAAATACTGAAAACTTCATAGTATGTCATGCATATATCTAGCTTGTTTAGAGGTTTATGCCCAGAAAACATAGCTAGCTTCAGAAACAATTCTCTAGCTTAAAACCATGTTTAAATATTGTTGTGACAAACTGTCGATCCTCGCGTATGAGAGCGGGCTAGCTGTTAGCTCTAGAAAGTACCGATGGGGGCTAGATACTATGGCCAATATGCGAGTGATTGGGTGTACTCCCTCCATACCCATAAATCAAGTCGTTTTGGACAAGATTTCAGTCAAACATTGGGAAAATAAATCATGAATAACTTTTAAATTGTTGAGTTTGAAAATATGAAAAATACGTGAATAGATTTATCTTGCACAATACTTTCATACAAGTATACACATGTCAATTTTTAACAAATATTTTTATAAAAATATGAAGTCAAAGTTGTACCTTGAAGACCGTGTCGCTGTCCTAAACGACTTGATTTATGGGTATGGAGGGAGTATGGTGTTAAGAGTTGGTAAAAGTTGCTATATGTGATGGGTGTACATATGTTGTGTGGTTAGGTTTTCTCTTGCAAGGTTTAAACAATTGATTCGAGTTGTCCGCATTTGACTACATGAAACTATTTGATCATTGTGTCACATCAAAGTAAAAAATGAGAATGAGGATAGATGAAAAATATTGTTGTTGTATGTGATTAAATCCATGTTTCTACCATGATTGTTTTTAATAGTTGCAAACCTAGTATATGGTTGGTTCAATTTAATTGGATGATAAAAACTTAAAAATAAGGACCAACTCTATCGCTTTTTGGCAAAACGACAAACCCCTTAGCCAAAAGCCCTATATGCCTAAGAGTTGGCTATGTATATAATAATAATTAGGTAAGTTTTGAGGACTATTAGTATACTCAACATTGCTTGTGACTTGCTTTTTTGGCGAGGTTATCTTGGAGGAGCGGGTCACTTCTCTAACTAGGCCGTGTACTCCTCCCAATGGTTGGTCTGTGAGTTGTTCTCTTCATGAAAGGATTGTGGTCATCCATGTCATGATGTGGGTTGATTCTTGATGTCCTAGTATTGTTGATTTAGACTCATGTATATTTCTATTCTGCCATTTGAACTATATATGTGTTGTAATAACTTAATATTTGAACAAGTTTGTAATTTATTTTATGTGAATCTCATGTTGTAAAATATGTGCTGTGTTGTATTCACGAATGCATTGTTTAGATCGAGAAAGAAGTATGGTTAATCGGACGTTACCTCATAGTTGCATGGTTAATTCGGTTGAAACTCCCAATAATCGTTGATGCCTCTAATGGGGTGATTGCTACACAACCATTCGCCATTCTCAATAAACTTTCATTCTCATTGAATTGCTAAGTATATTAGAAGACTAGTCACGCATGTGACTCACGCAAACCATTGGGCGCCGCCCGGCACGCCACTGGCAGCTGAAGTTAGGGTTTAGGGTTTGGATTGGGGTTCGGGTTGGGGTGTTGGTTAGAAGGGGTGGCCAGGGCAGCAGCTAGCCTACCAGTGGTGATGGTCGTTGGGTGGAGGGGCTGGTGGTGAGGGTGTTGTTGGTTGGGGCGGTGGGGAACCCCTAGTGGTTGGTGCTAGCAGCAGGGGCGAGGAGCACAATGGGGGTAGGAAGGGCAGGGTGGAGGGGTGGGAGGCGGGCAGAGCAGCATGGCAGCAAGTTGCTGCTGGTGATGCTGAAGGTGGGATGGGAGGATGGTAGGAGACGACAAGCTGGAAATAAAGACGAGGTGGAGGAAGACGACTCCAAAGTGCGTGTGGGTGGACAGAGGCGGAGATGAAGCTAGAGGACAGAGGAAGGATACGAAAGCGGCACATAGTGGGTGCATGCTTTCTTAGAGCATGACCCATCACTCTTTAACCCCATCCCATTAAATTAGGTGCCACATAGGCAAAATAGATGACATGACGAGGCCTTTTTTAGAAGAGAGAATGTATAGGTTTTATCTGGATGAAACTAGGTGTCCATCGTTTTCAAGACTTGGAAAAATACTGAAGCTAAGGTTTGGAGATATTTGGTTTCATTTCATTAGATTTCGTCCAATCCCTTGCATGGCCATTAAATGCGGTGGTTCACCTATGATACGATGAAACAAATCTACATAATTTTTTATATTTCATGTCACTTTTGGAAATTTTCAACCGTAGTATAAAACTCGCTAGTGGGATTGTATTAGGGAAGTGGTAGGATATACTAGAAGAAAATATTTCCTTTGCCGACGTGTTCTACTAGGGCATTTTGCAAGAAAAGGATCATGAATCATTAGTTCTAAATGCGTAGCAGAAGAGTTGGAGTAGCCAGTCTAACTCTTACATGTCAATGCAGATCAGGAAGTAGTTTTTCACATCATGTACTGATCACCTCCTTCACACCGTGCTGTCTTTGTCACACATAGACGAACACGGCAATATTACTTTTGCAGGATCCTTACCAATTAGTGCTATAGCAATCGCAAGAGCACCTCTACAATATCCAGTGGGTTGAAAGACTATAAGTTGATGTGATAGCACGGCAAGTACAATATAGTAGGGAGTCGGATGTTCGGGAGGAGTTGTTGGTTACTCGACTATGCATGCAACAATTGCAGCAACTAAGGCAACAAATTATGCTCACTTGCACATACATAAACTTGTAATTGCTTACTTATATGCATGCATGTTTGTGGTCGTGAGATGGCCTCTAATTATAGCAAGATATTCTTTCACAACTAATAAGGAACCTTTTCTTGGTTATGAAGCAACCTCTTGATATATATTAGAAGGTTAGTTAACCTTTTAGGAACCATTGCCTTATCTATAGAGCTTTCTTAACCATTAAGTAACCTTTGTCCATAGAGTTACTTAACTATTTAGCAAATTTCGCCTATGAAAAGAGGTTCCTTAATCCTTAAGAAACCTTTTCTTAAGTAATGTTATCCTGGTTCTCAAGAAACATTTCTTGGTTACGAAGCAAACTTATTAATAGCTCAAAGTTTAGTTGCAATATTTGCAAGCTCACAAGGGCTCTAACCTCTCTTGGATAATACCCATATTGTTTTTAATTGATTATAGGGCACATTTCAAGTAGAATGGCCTATGATTTTCCGTTGTTGTTGCACTCCTATATATGCAAATAAAATCTCTATGGCATGATACAACTAATGCAATTTCATACGTCCATATGTCACAAATGCAATACCATATGCCCATTAGGACATTAGATGAACACAATGATTGATTGAAATCTCCATCTGCATATTCATTTGCACAAGCATAACATGCTTGAAATTTTATTGTATAAGTCCTGGCCTTGGGTTGAAAAATAGAATGAAACAAAATTCTTTTCCTTGTAATAGCCATATGCAAAGCAAGAAAATCGACTATTGAGCTCCAAAAGGATGTATGATCATAGAAATAACTTGGGACTTAATTAGGGCCGTAGTTCAAGGCCTAGATTTAGAGTAAAAAGGGCCCAATAAAGAACCAGGCGGCCCATTTGTATCATCCTAGGGTTTATAGTGGGAGTTAGGACTTATATGTAATATTCTATCCCACCAGTGGAATAAATGAAAACAACCACACCTCATTCCATTATATATAGAGTCCAAGACCTCGTCAGGACAAGACCTTAGCCATTTACTCATTTGTGTTCTATCTCTATTTCTCTATACCTCTCATCCCTCCTTTTTAGTATTTTCCTTGAGACCCCCATGGGCAAAGGAAGGAAACCTGCCATAGAGCTTGAAGATTTGCCCGAAGGCTGGATAATCATGGAGAAAACTAGGGAAAATGGGCAGATTGATAAGGTTTTATTTTCTCACAGCTTCATGTTTTTACATATATAGCTAAATAATATTTTGTCACAGATTGATAATATCATTGTTTTTCTTATACATCTGATTTTGTTGGTTTGGCTCGATGTACTAGCGATGAAGATATTATATTTCGTGGTTTATATAGTTATCATGATTAATAGCCTGCTCCAGGCAGGAAAAATGAATAGATCTGTGCAAGGGTTCAGTGGCTCATTAGGAGATTTCCTAGAGTAGGGTTAGGTTCAAAGGCTTTTAGGTCAGAGAAAAACTGGTTCGGACCAGGCCTTCTTTGCGCCGCCAGTCCGCCGCCCCTCCGTCGCGCCGAGTAGCTGCTGCCCCTGCTCTCTCTCCCTAGTTTTTCGCGGCAGGATAACTCCATTCAGTGCCTTGATCTGGGAGCCGCGAGAGGTCATCCAGGGGGCGGCGCAGGATCGAATCTGTACAACTCGTCTGTGGCTGCGCAAGTTTGATCCAGTGGCAGCAGTGTGCTTGGTTTGGGCGCGAGGTGCATGCGGGCTCGATTTGGCTGGTTGTGACTGTGAGGAGCCAGCGACGGGCTATCCCGAACCTGTTGTCCCTTTTCCTTCCTTAACACTAGGAATCTAGCAGGAGCAGGTATTTATGTCCGATTTGATAAAAGCATGAGTAGGCAGTAGTAGAATTGATTGATGAAGAAATGCAAACTGAGATATTCTAATACTGTATAAGAAAGCTAGCACTGAATGGTTGGTTGCCATTGTGGCAACGTAGTAGAGCAGCTAATCCAAAATGGATTAACCAGTGCTCCTCTCCTCTCCCTGCTGCGTGGATGGATGGATCCATCCAGGAATAAACCACGCTTATCGTTATT
Source organism: Echinochloa crus-galli (assembly GCA_900205405.1). NCBI lineage: Eukaryota > Viridiplantae > Streptophyta > Magnoliopsida > Poales > Poaceae > Echinochloa > Echinochloa crus-galli. The sequence continues at coordinate 2,019,382 of OAMR01000172.1, read as the reverse complement.
TTTTCAAATGACATAGTACAGTGTCTGACTGTAGTTTCATATTTGCATGGTATACAGTATATAATGTTTTCAGTTTACCAAATATTTGATTTTTGATTAACTAAATCTTACAGTATGTAATGTTTTCAGTTTACTCATGACACAAAAACCAAGAAGACGTTCAGATCCATGGTTCAAGTGAAGAAACATTTGGGACTTGATGGCAATAGCGTACCTTCTCCAGAGCCTCTACAGTCGTCTATACCTGTTAGTAAACATGTTTTCCATTGAACGATGTTATTAATATTTATCTGAAATAAGAATTTGTTCGTTATGTGTTAAACAAGCCACAACAAGTGGTATGATTTCTGATATTATACTCCCATTATTGTTTCTTAAGAGATCATCAGGATCAGGATCAGGGCAAACAGCTACAACAAACTACCAAGGTTCAGACCTAGGCACTGAAAGTGAAAACAAGAGGAAGAGAGATGATCAGGATGTGACTCCTATCAAGAAGAAAACAGTTGCCCCTGGAGGTGAGGAAGAAAACTGAATGTTTGGTTGGAGTTATCAAGTGGTCCTTAGGCCTCTGTATTAAATAATGTCAATCATATTTGAAACAGTATGTTTGATTTGACAAGTCCTAGTTACATTCAAAATGCCCTGTTTCAGTTTTTAGCATGCAATGTAACCATGAGTATTCAAAGAGTCCTATGAACTATCTCAAATGTTCCATGGCTAGTATGCCAAATTTTATATGATATGTGCTTCTTGTTCTTGAGTTCTTAGAGAAATACAAAATTATACCAGTATTTTACTTGATCTGTGATAATTGTGATGAAAAGCATTGATAATTCGTCATTTTTGGCATATTATCAATAATTATATATGGCCGGTACGAGCCAGCCGTGACTAAAGGAAATCATATATGTTCATAGGAAAGGCACGTCTAGACATATACAGATAAGCTGATTAAACTGCTGATCACCAGGGGTAGCAATGGACTAGCTAGAAACCCTCGTTGAGACCATAAACTTCAACATCTGTACATGCATGGTTTTTAAATAATGATTGTTTTTTCTTGATGTAAATAATTAAATAAATAGTTTAATCTTATGATTAATCATTGTGAAGCCCTTATATAATATATCCGATGACGAAGTTTATAACTGTCAGTTCTATTCTAATGTTTGTTTCTACAAGAAACTTAATATGGAGTGGAACAATTTTTGTTTCTACAAAAAAACTAAATAAGGAAGCGGAAGAACATATGTTTCTACTACAAAAAAAATTAAACATAAAGTGGAAAGAACTAAAGGAACTGCAAGCAGTTAACCGTGATGCAGGCCTGGAACAAAAGTACAGGTTTAATAGAAAATAATAATGCACTGTCAGCATATGTCTTTCTTGAATAGGTGAAACTCATATGGCCTGTTTGGAAGAGCTCATAGAGAGTAGCTTCCAGGCTAAACCTAAGAGGGTTTCTGCCAAACACTTTTTTTTACATAGAAGTAATTCTAGGGTGACTTTCTAAAATAAACTAAAGGGTATTGGGAGCCGAAAAAATAGATTCTCCTATCCAATCGGAATCACTTTATACTTGATACTTGATCTAGAGAAATATAAAGAATCACTTTCAAACCCAGAAATGCTTCTCTCAGATCATCACTTCTCGTGGTGTATCAAATGTAAAACAAGTTAACCAAATATGCCCTCAGATTAACTAGAAAATTCCTAATAAAACCATATATATATTTGAATGAAAGCACTGTGTCCAGGCGAGATTAAGGATGGGAAGTAATGGATGTGGCTAGGTGTCCATCATTCATAAATTTGAGTAAGCGAGTTGGTTAAGGCTATGTACACTCTGATATTATAACCTTTTATTGCCACATTATTCCTGACAACCTTGCGTATAGCTAAACTCCTTTTGTTCATTTATGTTTCACTACTTGTCCCCTCTCTTTCACCTCTCTGCATATATATGCCCAATATTTGATGCTTTACATTTATGATTATTGTGATAATATATGGTTATTATGGATGAAAGCCCTTCTTCAACTTAAATTGTATATATTGGAAATCTTTGATTTAATATCATCAAGCTCAATATTTGATATTTTTTGATAGATTGCTAGATACACCAGCTCTAAGATTTATCGCTTATATTATGAAGGGAAATGATGGAGCGCGCAGTCACCATGCAACAGCGGTGGAGCCAGCACGGGGCCTAGGGGGGCTGGAGCCCCCCCC
>OAMR01000172.1:1992971-2016717 GCA_900205405.1 Echinochloa crus-galli | reverse complement strand
ACCCGACCACCCCTAGCTTCGTCACTGCCATGCAACAATGGCAAAGATCACTGGTATATAATAAAGACTAGCTGCATTCGATATTGGTACATGAAATACTCTATTTGTTTTCTTTGAAAGGGATTTTTCTGCCTATACTCATTTTTTTATCTCGGTTATGTTATGGTGCTGTAATATTTGTATATCTATCCGTAATATAATTCATAACCAAGGTATATTCATGTGTACCATTTCAGATGTTGACTTAATTATTAATATACTTTAGGAAGAAAATTATATATGCAGGGGAATAAATATTAACTCCCCTTGGATTCTTCTTTTCACTTAATACTAATCTAGTAATTATCTACCAATTCCCCATCTCATCGATTCATCGAATCACAAATGAGTAGTCATCTGAGATTTGAATTTGGTACGAAACAAGACCCAGGGGTTCTATTCTATTTGTCATGCATGTTTGTTAGGGATGAAAAACAATGGCCTATATAGTGTTTTCAGTTTCATTTTTTTCTCAGAAACAAACTAAAAATGATATTGCCAGATTTAAAAATAGTGTTGTATTTAAAAGAACTTTGAAAACAAAACTATCCAATAGGAAACATGCATGTTGATGACATCGGGCAAAAATTGATAATTCATGGTAGAAAGAGAGAGTAGACAACATAGGAACGGCAACCAAGTCTAACTAAGGTTTACCATATCATCTCACAACGCAAATCTCAAATATTGTCTTATGAATAAAGGATCACTAGCCACAGATCTAGATGGGTAAAACATGAATCTTGATAGTAAAACATGAACAACAACGAGTACATGAGTAGATCTAAAACATGAACAAATGGGTATAGGTTTAGATCTCGACCAGTGGGGTTGGATGAAGATGATCCGCTCCCGTCCATCATCAGCGTCGCGAACTTGGTGACTACGGTGGCAACTGTAGTCGTGGGAGCGGGCGTGGAGTCAATGCAGACCGTCAGTGGCATGCCGGTGGCGGCGTTCCTGTCACTTGCTGCACCCCCCTCAAGATCGGCTAGGGTTTGAATGTGGGTGGGGCTGTTGGCGGCGTCAGACATCGTGCGTTGTGCCGCCCGGCCTCCACCCCTATTTATTATTGTGGCGCAGTACTGTGACAGGGGCCCACCAGCCATATGGGCTGAGTGCCCCCGATCAGGGCGCGGTCAAGGGCCGGTTGGGCCATTGGCCCCAAAGGGATGGAGATCAACTCTAACATAATGACCTAACCGATAACCGCTATTGGATAAACCATTTCTAGGGCTTTAAAAGTGATCGATTTCAGAACCGGTCACCTTATGGGCGTGTTTGGTTTTCTAGCTGTCTTCGCTTGCCTGGCCTCGTTCAGCAAGGCGAGCCAATCTCGATCTCCCGCAGAAGCAAGGAAAAAACTCGCCAGCGCATGCTCCGAGAAAAGCTCGCCTCACATCCAAACGCTTGCTCCACTGCAATTTCTATGCCAGCAAGGCAAGGCGAGCTCTCGCCTCAGAACCAAAGCCTACCAGGAAATGCATTACTATGGCAGATCGACAGAAGCTTACATAAGCAACTGCCCTAGAAATAATTTCAAAATTATTATTGCCATCAAATTTGAACTATCCGTTTGTTTAAGTTGACCGACCTTGAACCAGCCTCAAAAATGGTTTTGTTGTATTATTGGACATGAGCGTCCTTTGATGCATACATCTTCTCAACAAGAGACAATTTTGCGAAACATTTAAACCATACATAGGTTCGACACAGCACAAGTTTGCCTGCATACAACTGAACATCGAGGCCTGTAATCATCATCACCTACAACCTCATCTTCCACCTAGCTGCACAGTGTTAAATAGCAGTACAAGTTTAGAAAAGGTTTGATGGTACAGTAGAATTAAACTACTAAATAACAGCAGTAGTATAGTAGAAGTAAATCAACAACTGAGAGAACATCAGAATGATAAACAGATAATAACTCATACCTCAGGGGGTAGATTATTTGTCTGTTTGTAGTATAGGGTATAGGCCCTTTTGCACTAAGCATGGACATTAGACAACACAAGCGACCCAACTAGAGTCCAGAGAGGTTCCACAAGATGTTTTTAGTTGTGTCTCTAAGGAGTGAGTGCTACTTTTTTTTCTGAAAGACCATTACAACGCAGACGCTGACATGCACGAACACTCACCCCTTATGAATTTATATGCATGCAAACTCTACCCTTTTGAGGACATCCGAGAGATCGGACCGGCAGATCAAATCTTGAGATTCACAAAGTAAGAATATGCACCTTGCTGTTAACGGGAAGACACTTACCACTGAAAAATAATGTCGGTTAAGTGCTGGAATAAATCCAAGAAAATAAGACATTCGAGCTAAGTCGAGGACTTGAACCCTGATGGGCAGATTCTACCACAATGAATATTATTAACTGAATCTCACGCTTAATGTTGATTTGGATGCTTGACATATAATATATGTAGTTGTTGTCTTATTGGTGTTTTTAATGGTATTAAAGGCTACATAGCCTTTGAGAAATGGTAGTTTACTAGTTGTACTAAGGCAATCCAACCTGGAACTTTTGAGCAACACTAGTTGAACAAGATCTTTGCTCAATGTAGTGTCAAGATGTGCAGGAGAAGATCGAAGCGATAGGACCAAGTTAAGAGTCGATAGTTAGTTCATGGTGGTTATTCTCGTGTCCTTCTAGTGAGAATATCATGCTTGGCATAATTCAGACATTAAGTTAAGGCGCATAGCCTTGGTTGTGTACATTGTTAACTTTTGGCATTAGGCGATGGAGGCCTATGTCAATGTAGGACTGGCAAGGCTGTGGTAGTTGACCCAACAATTCTTATTCTTTGTCCCGGTCCTGAGTTGGCAGGACGTCATAAATATCATGGCTTAGATTTCAGAGGTTCCAATGCGGTGTTAGGATGATGACCCTTGATGTTGATTAAATGAGGATCATTTCCTTTCATTCTAGTTTGCTCTTAACTATTAGTAGAGTTGAGGAAGTCAACTAGTTCTTATCTTGAAGCCAATTTATGAGAAATTAAATTGTGCCACTTGCAATACTTGTGCTTTTTCAATTCCTCATCCAATAGAATCACATGGTTGTGAGATAATTTTAATTGCCCATCTTGCAATAAGATATCAAAGATCTTATTGACTTTAGATATATCAAACAAAAAAAATTTCTTGTTTCTTTTTTCTGAAAGGGCATGAAACCGGCTTTTTACTCTTGGTCCACTCAGCCAAGCCAATTCCAACCTCATCATCATAATCGGAAGTGTATTCCACAAAAGAAACCCTTGTATGGAATGGCCAATGCCTCTGCTCTTGAAAGTGGACATCTACATTGGACATCCTCTATAGCAAATGACTCAGGCTCTCGAATTCTTGAGAAGAAAATCTTTCTTTTATGTGTGATACCCCTTCAAAAGCCATTGCAGTTAACTGACTGTCAGTAAGATTCAGACCATAGCATCACCTTCTTACATCTTTGAACCTCTGTATAAAGTTAGGAACCGATTTATCGTTCCTTTGTCTGACAGCCATCAAATCTGTAATCTTCATCTCATGTACTCCAGCGAAGAAGTAGTTATGAAACTGCTTTCTAGATCAACCATCATATTATAAAATTTGATGGCAGTGATAAAAACCAGACAAAGTCTGATCCAGATAGTGAAAGTGGGACCAACCGCATCTTTAAAGCATCCTCTACAGAAGACTCTCCACATTGGATTAAGAATTGACTGATGTGTTCAATAGTAGACACACTCTCTTGCCCATAAACTTGGCAAACTTCTGGACTAAAGATGCAGCATAAGGATCGATCATAAGCTTCAGGATAAGGCCTCTAATACTGCTTTTGATACAGGAATTCCCAGAACTTGTTCTTGTTGATTCCTCTGTTGCTGATTCTGAACCGATGATTGCGGATGAGGATTCATCGGTTGGGACGCTTGAACAGTGCATTGTGCGTTACAATTTCCCATATAATAACCATGAACTGGCAATTGGGGGAACTGCACTATCGGTTGTACACATCCATGGGCACACTGCCATAGACAGCCTCCTTGTTGCACATTCTTAGCTGATGTTTGAGCAAACATAACCATTACCTATGGTGTCCTGGGGAAACTATTGAGCTTGAGGATCACCCTGATGTTGAGCTGATGATTGACGACCCGTCAGATGTAAGGTGTGGTGAACATGTGCCTGGTTCTGCACTACTCCCTTTTGTGTTCCTGAGCATAATTCTCCAAATTTGCTAATGTCATGAATTCTTGCGGCATTCCCAAGTTCGGATATGAAACAAATCCATGTGGAAGTTGAAACAATTCTTTTTGCACAGATAACCATCTGAGGTGGGGGCGCAAGGGGTGGAGCAGTTTGAACTGGAGTTCCAATATGTGGCCTATAGTTGGGTTTGAGCACATATGGTGGCATTGGACAACTTCTTTCAGCTATCACTCCTTTGTCTGTAGCTGCTCCATCGGCTAATGTACTTGGAAGTAAGTACACGGGACCTCTGTGACCTTGCTGCGCCAAGCCTACAACCATAGTATCCATCAATGAGTTGTGCATTGCGTGCATAAGAACTTCGATTGATTGACCAATGCATGGTGCATGGCCTGGTTGAACATCTCCTGGAACTTGGTTATGTCTTCCGTAATCGTGATGTCGCGAGGCTTCAAAAGAGGATTTTTCTTAGCATGTCCTCTCTTGGTAACGCTGAATGATTGAAGATAGGCTTGATAATACTCCTTCATCATCTTGTTGATGGTTTCCTTCTGTTGAGCATTGAAGTCTTCCGATCCAAAGTCACGGGAAAGATATTGTCTTCATCAACCTCTGATGGTTTTTCAACAAAGGTGTTTTTGGTCATGATGAAAAGTTGTCCTTGTACCATCAGGTGTGCCAAAAATTTATTGATATGCAAAAATCGAGTAGTGAACCTTCACGTAACAACACACGAAATGCATGAGAGATCTGTTTCACTCCAGTGCAGGCCCTGTAAATATCTTGAGGTTGATGGCGTGGCGGTCAATTTGACCTGTAATGGACAAGAGATAAATTTATGTTAAATTCAAAAGGATGATAGGCTGTTTTTTGAATAGTTTATGTAGTAGATATCGGCTATAATTCCGAACACTTTCTGGGTGAATAAAGTCTTAGATTCAAATTCTATTGGCTATCATCCTTTAGTCATGGATGTTGATGTTTGTTTCTTTCTGCCGATAAAGGTGATTGTAATCCAAGAACAAGATAATTGGTGACAAAAACTAGAACTAACATAGTTCAATAATTAACTTCATAAGAACTAATTAATATCAATAACTTGTGTATAGATTATAATAAGGTAAAACTGATACGTCGTTAACCTAAGATCTAATTGTATATGATGACTTGGTGAATAAGATAAATCAAGAAAAAAGCGAAGTGCCGTCGATGCGAGATTTAAATTTTTCGATAGACAAAGACTTACAATCAAGCCAGAGATATGATGCAGCCCTACCAATTTAATAGCAAATGTCGAGAACTACTAAAATCTAGGGTTTAAAATAAACTCCTGAAAAGAAAAGAACATGCTTGATTGATTGATTGATTGATTGGTGTCAACAGTTTCTTCATGTCCACCCCGTACATATTTATATCCTAGACTAATAAACTCCTAGTTTATTATGACTTACAAACTTGACAATATATAAATAATAATAATAACTAAAATAACATACCCCAAACATGAATCTAACTCTACATGCCCCACAAATGTGTCGACCATACTTTTACACTCCATCGGCTCCGACGCTATATCGGCTTGAATCCGCATCAGTCATTATCTTCACCTCAGTAGTCTCACACATTCCACTAGCTAGAAATTGCATTGGCTACTATTGCCTTATCAACCTTTCTTTCTTTTAACTGCATTTTGATCAATCACATGCAAAAAAATGGTGTCAACAGGAACGCTTAACGTCCTATATCAAAAGCCTTAACACTTGATCCCGAACGTGGAGAATTACAAGGACGGATAGGGTTGTCACCACTTGCCACCTACCTCTACAAATTCTTGGGGGTAAAGGTACTCTCAGTAATATTCCTTTGGCCAAGCACCATGTTTGCACTAAGGAACACAACTATAATTATTCTAGAAATAAGTAGAACAACACTAACGAACATTGAGCCAATGACGTATGAATCAAAAGATCTAGGAGCAACCATAGGAAAGCAATAAGGGCAAATAACTTATAGAATAAGGAATCATTATGAGCATGAAAAATTGAACATAACAAAGAAAATAGTTCCAGTAAAGATCAAAGTCTTACAAATAAACTAACATACAAGAAAAGAGCATATACTAAAGCTTACTAAGACAAAGCTAGAAAACCTGGAGTAGCCCAACTTATAAGCCTAATTCCAAAAATAAGACTAAGCCTAAACACTTGGACTCGGAGAGCTCTTCTTATGGTATGTGTTTGAAACCGAGGTTAATCCCCAACAGTTATAGCACTAGGGGGTGGAGGAGAATCAACACGAGGAGGGTAGAGCCGGTTGTTGGCGGTCGTTACAACCCAAATCCGACCACCAATACTCGGGAATAAATGAGGTTTATGCAACATTCCATGTACTTAGGTTTTATTTCTAATAAAGTTCCACGAGTTTTGGTGAGTGTCACTTGTGCAGGTACAACTACGATAAATACTCGCTATTGGGGCCGAAAATGACCGAAACGGCCGAAAGACTCTGCTCGGCCGGTTACCCCCCTTAGCCGTACATGCCATCGGGAGTCGTCCACGTCAGCGAGTCTCAAACAAACACGACAACCAACATGTGGACGGCAGTCATCTCATCCCGGACAACCATTTCGTCCATCTGGGCCCACACAACACGAAGCACACCAGCTGGAGGCAGCCCAGAAGGCCCACAGAGCAAAGGGGGCACAGGGGAGGGCCGGCCACGGGCCGGGCCCGTTCGGCCGAACAGGGCGGTTCGGCCGAACCGACCCCCCTCCCCAAACCGCCTCCAGGGGTGCATCCTGGCCCTTGGAGGCCAAGGCAGTGCATCCCGTGGTTCGGCCGAACCAGGCAGTTCGGCCGAACCCGGGCACTTCGGCCGACCTGGCCCTCAACCGTCCTAGTTGCCTTAGCGGTTACCCAACTGCCAAACCGACCTATCCAAGCTATAAATAGAGGGTCACACTCCACTTGTAAACACACACCAAGCCAAGGAGCTCTCTTTCATTCAACTTGTTCTAGTAGAGTTAGGATAGTTTAGTTGGGAGTTAGAGTTGAGTCGAGCTTGCCTCGGAGGTTCTGGAGTCGTCTTCAGAAGATCTGGTATAAGCTCTTGTATCTTTTACTTTTTCTTTTGTAAGACTTTGAGTTATCAATATAGTTATCTTTATTACTTGCCTTTGTCATTTATAGCTTGCTTCTACTTTATTTTAGTTGCATCTATATCTTGTTTAGACTATAGTTAGTTATAGTTCTAGTGCTTGTAGTTCTTGTTTAAGTCTTTGTCTTGGCTGGTTCTTTGATCTTGCTTGATACTGGAGGTGAATTGTCACCAAGAGTATTGACAAGGTTGCTTGCTCTTGCTAGCAGAGTAAGTAGTTGTTGACTAGTGTAGAGTGGTTCCCAGACTAGCCAGTGGCCTTAGTTTGCCCCCGTTGCAACGGAGGTGGTAGCCGTAAGGTAGTGACAGCCCTTTCGGTCTTTGTAGCCCATCACGTTAGTTCCGGTCTGTAGGATCCCCTAGTGAGGAATTGGTGGCACCCCTTCTCATCCCTTTCTGTGTGTCACGGGTTCCTTTGTCCCGAAGCTAAGACAACAGAGTTAGCCCAGATCTTCTAGTGCTGGCTCTGTAGTCGCTGTATCTCTAAGCTAGAGTGGCATAGGTAGATAAAGTATCGAGGAGTCCTCTATCTCTTCTCATTGTCCTCCCAGCTATCTATCTCTTCTCTCCCTTACCTGAGTATCCCTTGAGCTGTGTGTCCGGTATATCCACTCCTATCCAATACCGTTATCCCCTGTCTTGTCTAGTCGTGTACCCTCCTCAGATAGTCTCGAATATCTGTTCACTAGTAATCTTGCCAAAGCTTCCCTGCAGAAATATAAATTACGATACCTCGGAATACTCCCAGGTGAAGTGCTACAGCGGTGATTCTGTGCACTTGCAGAATATTTCTATATTTTACTAAGCCATAAGGAAAACCACTGAAACACTCCTTACCCCAGTACCAGGATTCTCAATTCTGATATTGGATCGTAAGAAGTGCCAACAAGCATTTCTGGCGCCGTTGCCGGGGAAGCATTTGGCTAGATTACTTTTGAATTTTTATCTTGAGCTATCTTAGTTGAGTACCGCTACTCAAGCGGGTTTATCCTTGCTCTGTTCGTTGGTCTTTGTGGAACAGAGCAGTGCATGACTGGTTTCCAACTACCGTCAAACTTCCAAGAAAATCCGGAGTCACTTGTGAGGAAAGTACGACCCCGTGTTGTGCCTCCTCAGAAGCAACTCCTTCCGACGAACCCAGTCCTTCCCGTCGTTGACCAGGCTACATCGAGGATGGCAACCAAGACGATCCGTGAGTTCTCCGCTCCATCAAGCGAGAACGTACGTGTCGGACCAGCTCCGCCAGTCGGAGATGGAAATTTTGAGCTCAAGCCAGCCCTCATCAACATGGTTCAGGCTAGCCCGTTCTGCGGCAAGCCACATGAAGATGCCAATGCCCATCTCCAGCATTTCCTGGAGATCTGCAACACCTTCACCATCCGCGGAGTAAGTATCGATGCCATTCGCCTTCGTTTATTTCCATTCTCATTATTAGGCAAGGCAAAACAATGGTTTTATGCTAACCGCGAAGCAATAGATACCTGGGATAAATGCACTAGCACTTTCTTGCTAAAATTCTTTCCGGTTGGGAAAACCAACGCCCTCCGGAACAAAATTGCTAGTTTCCAGCAGTTAAAAGATGAAACAGTCCCGGAGGCATGGGATCGCCTCCAGGACTATATTTCTGCTTGTCCTCACCATGGTATGCAGAGTTGGTTCATAATCCAAACTTTCTATCACGGGCTGAGAAATTCTGCCCGTGAGTACCTGGATGCTGCTGCTGGAGGCTCGTTCTTCTCTCTTGAGGAGAGTCGTGCGAAGGCCCTCATAGAGAAGATGGTTGAGAACCAAGGCTGGTCCGATGACCGGACTCAACCAAAGACCCGAGGAGTTCACCAAGTTGAAGCTCTGGACATGCTCGCTGCCAAGATGGACCTCCTGATGAAGAAACTGGAGGCCCCTGCTCAAGAAACGGTGCAAGCCATGGACGCTCGCATGACCTGCGAAGTCTGTGGCAACACAGGCCACTCGGGGAACGACTGCCCCGAAACGCGAGAAGATGCCCACTACGTCAACAACTCCAACAACAACGGGTACCGACCGAACAACTACGGCAACCAAGGCTGGAATCCGCGCCCAAACCTCCCTTTTGAGAGGCCTCAACAAGGTAACAATTTCAATTCCAGCAATTTCAATAATCAGCCGTCTCTTAGAGATCTTGTGTTTGGCCAGATGAAAATAACTGAAAACATCAATAAAAAGCTTGCTGCTAATGATAAAACTCTGGAAAACATAGACTCTAGGATGGAATCATTCGCTTCTGCCATGAAAAATCAACTGAGCTTTAATAAAATGATAGAAACTCAAGTCGCTCAGTTAGCTGCTGCTGTTCCTGTCACTGAATCGGGGAAGATTCCGGGGCAACCCGAACCTTCCATCGAGACAGTGAAAGCCGTCACTACAAGGCATGGTAAGATGCATCGTAGTGTCTTCCGAACTAACCACGCAGGGAAGGTCGCACGCATCCAAGTGCTGACACCAAGATGGACCTACCTGCCGAGAGCTGCAAAAAGGGCGATCATCAAGACCTCTCCGGATAGGAAGGAAGATCCCGGAGTGCCCATCATTCAGTGCACGATCTGGAATCATCGCATCAATGATGCACTTTGTGATCTGGGGGCAAGCGTCAACATCATGTCTAAGGTATTATTTAAGAAATTACGCTACCCTACTTTGTCACCTACTACTGCCCAGGTACAGCTTGCGGACTCAACCATCCGCTACCCCGAGGGGGTGATCGAGAATGTACCGGTCCGGATCTGGGGACGATATGTCCCTGTGGACTTTGTTGTCCTCGACACGGGGAACGAGCATTCGTTTCCCCTTGTGTTGGGCCGACCATTCTTGAACACCACCCGGGCTAGGATCGATATGGATGCGAGAGAAATCTCGTTCCGTATCGACGGAAGGTTGACTTACTTCAAGTTTCAACCCCGGGAAGAGAAGAAGACAGAGCCACTCACACCGGAGCAGAGGAGCGCCGAGTGTTTCCTTAAGGCTCTCATTAATGGAGAGCTGGAAATACTCGGTGGTGAGCAGCTCAAGTGGAACGAACCGACAAAACCGACAAGTGCAGAAGAAATGGATTTCCTCGTAAAGAAATACGAGGAAGAACAAGCCCTCTGGAATTCTCCAGAGACACCGATCCCACCGCCACCGACACCGAAGAAGAAGAACAAGAAAATGTGGCGGAAGAAGGTTGCATCGTCCGAGTCATCCACTCCGGGACCGGACGATGACAAAAGCAACTGAAGACAGGAGAAGTCCCGCTCGCGGACTTAAAAGCTGAGCTCTCGCCGCGAGGAAAACCGGTATGTATCCCATATTTCCCTTCCAATTTTTAAATTTCCAATTGCATTTGCATGTTTCCCTTTTCAAAATAAATGAACCACTTGAGTAATTAATTTGAGAGAGAGTAGAAAATTTTGCAAGCTTGGTTAGAAATAATTGGACACATGCTGAAATTTTACCTAGGGTGGATGTAATTGGTAACTTTTATCATTTTCATCCCTTCTAGAACATCTCCAATTATTTACCATCACCACCAACCAGCACCAAACATCATTTATTTCCATTCTCATTACTAGGCAAGGCGAAACAATGGTTTTATGCTAACCGCGAAGCAATAGACACTAGTGCTTGTAGTTCTTGTTTAAGTCTTTGTCTTGGCTGGTTCTTTGATCTTGCTGATACTGGAGGTGAATTGTCACCAAGAGTATTGACAAGGTTTGCTTGCTCTTGCTAGCAGAGTAAGTAGTTGTTGACTAGTGTAGAGTGGTTCCCAGACTAGCCAGTGGCCTTAGTTTGCCCCCGTTGCAACGGAGGTGGTAGCCGTAAGGTAGTGACAGCCCTTTCGGTCTTTGTAGCCCATCACGTTAGTTCCGGTCTGTAGGATCCCTAGTGAGGAATTGGTGGCACCCTTCTCATCCCTTTCTGTGTGTCACGGGTTCCTTTGTCCCGAAGCTAAGACAACAGAGTTAGCCCAGATCTTCTAGTGCTGGCTCTGTAGCCGCTGTATCTCTAAGCTAGAGTGACATAGGTAGATAAAGAATCCAGGAGTCCTCTATCTCTTCTCGTTGTCCTCCCAGCTATCTATCTCTTCTCTCCCTTACATGAGTATCCCTTGAGCTGTGTGTCCGGTATATCCACTCCTATCCAATACCGTTATCCCCTGTCTTGTCTAGTCGTGTACCCTCCTCTGATAGTCTCGAATATCTGTTCACTAGTAATCTTGCCAAAGCTTCCCTGCGGAAATATAAATTACGATACCTCGGGATACTCCCAGGTGAAGTGCTACAGCGGTGATTCTGTGCGCTTGCAGAATATTTCTATATTTTACTAAGCCATAAGGAAAACCACTGAAACACTCCTTACCCCAGTACCAGGATTCTCAATTCTGATATTGGATCGTAAGAAGTGCCAACAAGCATTTCTGGCGCCATTGCCGGGGAAGGCTTTGGCTAGATTACTTTGGAATTTTTATCTTGAGCTATCTTAGTTGAGTACCGCTACTCAAGCGGGTTTATCCTTGCTCTGTTCGTTGGTCTTTGTGGAACAGAGCAGTGCATGACTGGTTTCCAACTACCGTCAAACTTCCAAGAAAATCCGGAGTCACTTGTGAGGAAAGTACGACCCCGTGTTGTACCTCCTCAGAAGCAACTCCTTCCGACGAACCCAGTCCTTCCCGTCGTTGACCAGGCTACATCGAGGATGGCCAGCAAGACGATCCGTGAGTTCTCGGCTCCATCGAGCGAGAACGTACGTGTCGGACCAGCTCCGCCAGTCGGAGATGGTAGCTTCGAGCTGAAGCCAGCCCTCATCAACATGGTACAGGCTAGCCCATTCTGCGGCAAGCCACACGAAGATGCCAATGCTCATCTCCAGCATTTCCTGGAGATTTGCAACACCTTCACCATCCGCGGAGTAAGTATCGATGCCATTCGCCTTCGTTTATTTCCATTCTCATTATTAGGCAAGGCGAAACAATGGTTTTATGCTAACCGCGAAGCAATAGATACCTGGGATAAATGCACTAGCGCTTTCTTGCTAAAATTCTTTCCGGTTGGGAAAACCAACGCCCTCCGGAACAAAATAGCTAGTTTCCAGCAGCTAAAAGATGAAACAGTCCCGGAGGCATGGGATCGCCTCCAGGACTATATTTCTGCTTGTCCTCACCATGGTATGCAGAGTTGGTTCATAATCCAAACTTTCTATCACGGGCTGAGAAATTCTGCCCGTGAGTACCTGGATGCTGCTGCTGGAGGCTCGTTCTTCTCTCTTGAGGAGAGTCGTGCGAAGGCCCTCATAGAGAAGATGGTCGAGAACCAAGGTTGGTCCGACGACCGGACTTGCTGGTTCTGTAGCCGTTGTATCTCTAAGCTAGAGTGACATAGGTAGATAAAGTATCCATGAGTCCTCTATCTCTTCTCGTTGTCCTCCCAGCTATCTATCTCTTCTCTTCCTTACCTGAGTATCCCTTGAGCTGTGTGTCCGGTATATCCACTCCTATCCAATACCGTTATCCCCTGTCTTGTCTAGTTGTGTATCCTTCTCTGATAGTCTCGAATATCTATTCACTAGTATTCTTGCCAAAGCTTCGGTGTGCAAATATAAATTACAATACCTCGGGATACTCCCAGGTGAAGTGCTACAGCGGCGTGATTCTGTGCGCTTGCAGAATATTTATATATTTTACTAAGCCATAAGGAAATCCACTGAAATGCTCCTTACCCCAGTACCAGGATTCTCAATTCTGATATTGGATCGTAAGAAGTGGCAACAATCAACATGGTGCAGGCTAGCCCATTCTGTGGCAAGCCACACGAAGATGCCAATGCTCATCTCCAGCATTTCCTGGAGTTTTGCAACACCTTCACCATACGCGGAGTAAGTATCGATGCCATTCACCTTCGTTTGTTTCCATTCTCATTACTAGGCAAGGCGAAACAATGGTTTTATGCTAACCGCGAAGCTATAGACACTTGGGACAAATGCACTAGCGCTTTTTTACTAAAATTCTTTCCGGTTGGGAAAACCAACGCCCTCCGGAACAAAATAGCTAGTTTCCAGCAGTTAAAAGATGAAACAGTCCCTCTATGAAGCGATATGGGATCCTCTCCAGGACTATATTTCTACTTGTCCTAACCATGGTATGCAGAGTTGGTTCATAATCCAAACATTCTATCACGGGCTGAGAAGTTCTGCCCGTGAGTACCTGGATGCTGCTGCTGGAGGCTTGTTCTTCTCTCTTGAGGAGAGTCGTGCGAAGGCCCTCATAGAGAAGATGGTCGAGAACCAAGGTTGGTCCGACGACCGGACTCAACCGAAGACCCCAGGAGTTCATCAAGTTGAAGCTCTGGACATGCTCGCTGCCAAGATGGACCTCCTGATGAAGAAACTGGAGGCCCTGCTCAAGAAACGGTGCAAGCCATGGACGCTCGCATGACCTGCGAAGTCTGTGGTAACACTGGCCATTCGGGGAATGACTGCCCCGAAACGCGAGAAGATGCCCACCACGTGAACAACTCCAACAACAACAGGTACTGACCGAACAACTACGGCAATCAAGGATGGAATTCACGCCCAAACCTCCCTTTTGAAAGGCATCAACAAGGTAATAATTACAATTCCAGCAATTTCAGTAATCAGTCGTCTCTTAGAGATCTTGTGTTTCGCCAGATGAAAATAACTGAAAACATCAATAAAAAGCTTGCTGCTAATGATAAAACCCTGAAAAGCATAGACTCAAGGATGGAATCATTTTCTTCTGCTATGAAAAGTCAGCTGAGCTTTAATAAAATGATAGAAACTAAAGTCGCTCAGTTGGCTATTGTTGTTCCGGTCACTGAATCGGGGAAGATTCCGGGGCAACCCAAGCCTTTCATCAAGACAGTAAAAGTAGTCACTACAAGGCATGGTAAGATGCCTCGTAGTATGCTCTGTACTAACCATGCAGGGAAGGTCGCACGCATCCAAGTGCTGACGCCAAGATGGACCTACCTGCCGAGAGCTACAAAAAGGGCGATCATCAAGACCTCTCAGGAAAGAAAGGAGGATCCCGGAGTACCCATCATCTAGTGCACGATCTGGAATCGTCGCATTGATGATGCACTCTGTGATCTGGGGCAAGCGTCAACATCATGTCTAAGGTATTATTTAAGAAATTACGCTACCCTACTTTGTCACCTACTACTGCCCAGGTTCACCTACTATAGCCTCCGAGAGCCCTACGTAGTTCGATGCACCAAGTCCGTGGGCTAGTGCCCTATGTAACTAGATTTACCGAATACGTGGGCATAATCGTGACATGCTCCACAGTCGACAATAGTATGGCCCAGCATGTGTATAACCAGCTGATAAATTATTATAAAGAAAATAATTATTAAATAAGACTTAGCTTTGTTCGCGAACGATTGTCGACGAAGCCGTGGCGGTTGGCGATGAAACCGACTAGTCGGAGTCAATTCCGACTAGTTGTTGATGAAGCCGTAGCCGCTCTCAACTAGTTTTAACTAGTCGAGATAAGTAGTCGAAGTAGTCGTACGGAATCGAAGTCGAAGTTGAAGACGAATCCGCAGTTGAGATGGAGTCCGCAGTCAAGGTCGAAATCGAATCTGTGATTGTAGTCGAGGTTGAGCTCGACGATGTGTTGATGACGAAGTCGCCGGGAACGGTCACGGTCGATCCGCGAGGAACGACTCGAAGCCACCCTCGCCATCGGACTTTCCTCCTGTTGGAGAGGTCACGCGAGGGATTGTAACCCATCGGCGAAGAATCTTGAATCTGTAGATATAGCCTCCAAGAGCCCTACGTAGTTCGATGCACCAAGTCCGTGGGCTAGTGCCCTACGTAACTCGATTTACCGAATACGTGGGCATAATCGACAGTCGACATTCTACATATTTACCGAAATCGTGACATGCTCCACAGTCGACGATAGTATGGCCCAGCATGTGTATAACAAGCTGATAAATTATTATAAAGAAAATAATTATTAAATAAGACTTAGCTTTGTTCGCGAACGATTGTCGACGAAGCCGTGGCGGTTGGCGATGAAGCCGACTAGTCGGAGTCAATTCCGACTAGTTGTTGTTGATGAAGCCGTAGCCGTTCTCGACTAGTTTTAACTAGTCGAGATAAGTAGTCGAAGTAGTCGTACGGAATCGAAGTCGAAGTTGAAGACGGAGTCCGCAGTCAGGGTCGAAATCGAATCCGTGATTGTAGTCGAGGTTGAGCTCGACGATGCTGTTGATGACGAAGTCGACGGGAACGGTCACGGTCGATCCGCGAGGAACGACTCGCAGCCACCCTCGCCATCGGAGATGAAAGTCCATGCGCCGATGATGAAAGTTGCGTCGTTCTCGACGCCCCTTGCTCTGAAAATTGATCCCATCGCGCCTAGTGGTGATTTTGACGAGCGTGCCCCACGGTGGGCGCCAAGTGTCGACGAATTATGCCACGCATGTCTGCCTGGGGGTACCCCAAAGAGTAGATTTGTGGGCCTCGCCTAGTTCTAGGAACGACAGTGTACGAACAACACAAGATTTAGACAGGTTCGGGCCGCGAGTAACGTAATACCCTACGTCCTGTATGCTGGATTGTATTCCTCGTATGGTTGTGTATGATTGTAGATCTAGTCTGTTCTAGTCTACCGAGCTAGGGACCCCTGCCCTCCTTTATATATCCAGGGGCAAGGCAAAGTCTCCTAGTCAGTTACAATTTGGGAGTCCTAGTCCTAGTAGGAGTACATGACTAGTTGTCCGAGTAGTTCTACTAGGACTAGGTCTTCTATCTTGAGGGTACCCGGGGATGTACATCCCACAAGCCCCCGAGCATCTTGCGCCTTTGCTTCAAGTCCTGAATCTGCTTTAACATCTTCGAGTAGCTGGAGCTAAGCACAAGACGCTCAGATCTTCTTTGTAGAGTAGTTCAATGGCGTGCACCAAGTAGGTGCACCCATTGGGTGTAGCCCCCGAGCTTCGAGTAGTTTATTTAAAACTAGTCGAAGGTCTTCAATTGATCAATAATAGGCACAAAAAATGTGTACCCCTTGAGTGTAGCCCCCGAGCCTCGAAGCGAATGTTTACATTCGGTCCGAGGGTCAAGAACATAATCTTCAAAGTAGCTTCTTGTTTAAAGTACTTGGCTGGTGCCAAGTTTCACCGATGTGAGTGCTTCGCCGTTTGAGTACCGGTAGGTGCCAGTACTCGTCTCCATGTCTTGCCTTGCGATGTGTAGCCCCCGAGCTTCAAGCGACTAGTTGAAATACTCAGCATGTGAGCACCGACTATTATAAGTACTCGAGTGGCTCCGCGGTGTCATGAAGAGGCGAAGTGGTGCCAAGTTTCACTGATGTGAGTACTCAGCTGTGAACCCTGCAGTTTAAATATGTAGGATGAGTAGTATCCGATCAAGAAAAATCCGTGAAGGATAATAATAGCATGTGGTAATGCATGTAAAGGTTTTCGCTCGTGCTCTTGTTAGACTTTTAACCACTCGAATAGTAGCCCCGTTACGTTTAAACACTTGGTCCCGCTTAACCAGTCCTTTAACGTGAGACTGATGTCTTCTTTGACGCGCGTGTAGGTGTTGCGAAGGAGCCGAAGCCTCACGAATTAAGCTGCATGCTACTGAGCGGTGTTGGTCATTAAGAGTAGGCAACAAGCATAAAGTAGTCGACATGCGACAAAAGTATGCGTGGTATGCAAAAAAGTAGTCGATTAGGACTTTTCTCCTGTTGGAGAGGTCACGCGAGGGATTGTAACCCATCGGCGAAGAATCTTGAATCTGTAGATATAGCCTCCGAGAGCCCTACGTAGTTCGATGCACCAAGTCCGTGGGCTAGTGCCCTACGTAACTCGATTTACCGAATACGTGGGCATAATCGACAGTCGACAGTCTACATATTTACCGAAATCGTGACATGCTCCACAGTCGACGATAGTATGGCCCAGCATGTGTATAACAAGCTGATAAATTATTATAAAGAAAATAATTATTAAATAAGACTTAGCTTTGTTCGCGAACGATTGTCGACGAAGCCGTGGCGGTTGGCGATGAAGCCGACTAGTCAGAGTCAATTCCGACTAGTTGTTGATGAAGCCGTAGCCGTTCTCGACTAGTTTTAACTAGTCGAGATAAGTAGTCGAAGTAGTTGTACGGAATCGAAGTCGAAGTTGAAGACGGAGTCCGCAGTCAAGGTCGAAATCGAATCCGTGATTGTAGTCGAGATTGAGCTCGACGATGCTGTTGATGACGAAGTCGCCGGGAACGGTCACGGTCGATCCGCGAGGAACGACTCGAAGCCACCCTCGCCATCGGAGATGAAAGTCCATGCGCCGATGACGAAAGTTGCGCCGTTCTCGATGCCCCTTGCTCTGAAAATTGATCCCATCGCGCCTAGCGGTGAACTTTGACGAGCGTGCCCCACGGTGGGCGCCAAGTGTCGACGAATTATGCCGCGCACGTCTGCCTGGGGGTACTCCAGAGAGTAGATTTGTGGGCCTCGCCTAGTTCTAGGAACGATAGTGTATGAACAACACAAGATTTAGACAGGTTCGGGCCGCGAGTAGCGTAATACCCTACGTCCTGTATGCTGGATTGTATTCCTCGTACGGTTGTGTATGATTGTAGATCTAGTCTGTTCTAGTCTACCGAGCTAGGGACCCCTGCCCTCCTTTATATATTCAGGGGGCAAGGCAAAGTCTCCTAGTCGGTTACAATTTGGGAGTCCTAGTCCTAGTAGGAGCACATGACTAGTTGTCCGAGTAGTTCTACTAGGACTAGGTCTTCTATCTTGAGGGTACCCGGGGATGTACATCCCACAGATATGTCCCTATGGACTTCGTTGTCCTCGACACGAGGAACAAGCACTCGTTTCCCCTTGTGTTGGGCCGACCATTCTTGAACACCGCCTCGGCTAGGATCGATATGGATGCGAGAGAAATCTCGTACCGTATCGATGGAAGGTTGACCTACTTCAAGTTCCAACCTCGGGAAGAGAAGAAGGTAGAGCCACTCACACCGGAGTAGAGGAACGCTGAGTGTTTCCTTAAAGCTCTCATCAATGGAGAACTGGAAATACTTGGTGGTGAGCAGCTCAAGTGGAACGAGCCGACAAAACCAACAAGTGCAGAAGAAATGGACTTCCTCGTAAAGAAATATGAGGAAGAGCAAGCCCTCTGGAATTCTCCAGAGACGCCGATCCCACCGCCACCGACACCGAAGCAGAAGAACAAGAAAATGTGGCGGAAGAAGGTTACATCGTCCGAGTCATCCACTCCAGGACCGGACGATGACAAGAGCAACTGAACACAGGAGAACTCCCGCTCGCAGACTTAAAAGCTGAGCTCTCGCCGCGAGGAAAAACGGTATGTAGCCGTCGACGAGGCTGACGTCGAAGAAGTCGAGGCCGCCGCTGCCGTCGAGCGTGAACTCGGCCAGCGTGGCCGGCGTCGCGGCGCCGCCGCCGTTGCACTGCACGTCGCCGGAGCCGCAGTCCCCCGTGGCGCAGGCGAAGCGGCCCGTGGCGGCGTCGGCGGCGCAGAGCGTGCGGCCCCAGAGGCGGCCCGACCACCCCGCGGGCGCCGCCACGGCGCGGGACTCCCCCGGCGCCAGCGCGAACCCCGTGGTGGGCAGCGGCGCCGACCCGGCGCTGGAGAGCAGGCCCGGCCACACCGTGTAACCGCACCCGTTGGCGATGGTGAACGTCGCCGAGAACGCGCGGCAAAGCTGCAGGAGCAGCACGAACGCCGCCAATGCGCGCCGCCAGGAATGCGCAGCTGCTAGCGCCGCCATTGTTGTCGCCTGCTGAGCGCAGAGGGAGAGAAGTACTGTAGCTGGTGGTGGAGCTTGACCGTCTGTCTGGAGTCGGTGTTCGCGCAGCAGAAAACTCGATAGATGGATGCTTGGATGGTGTTGCCCAACAACGGCTATGGACGAGGTATTTTATAGCAGTTGTTGGGGGAGTGAGTGAGCAGAGTTGGAGAGTGGCATGTGAAGCCCGCGAGAAGCAGGGGAGGCAGGAGAGAAACGGGGTCGCAGGCGGCGAAGCGAAGCGGGGGCAGATGAGCTGAGTGCTTTCGTGCGTTGTGGCTTACGTGGCGATGTGGCACATTGACCAGTCTTGTACGACGACTCCTAGCAGAGAGTAATAAATAAATAAAAGGCCTAAATGTCTAATCCTCCCTCCGTCCCACTATATAAGCACTCTAACCATTCAAACTCAAAAAATAAATAACAGAACTGTTAAAAGACCTTTATACCTCTCATTTTACACTACCCACCAACTCTCCACCCACCCCACCAGCTCATAAAATCTTGTCTTATCTGTAGAAATGCTTATATTTTAACATAAAATTTGAATCCTACAAATGCTTATATACTGGGACGGGGGAGTACTCCGTATGAATTAAGAAGAGATGTTGGTAATCGATTAGTGCGGTCAGACTTCCAGGAAAGGCCAAAGCCATCTTTATATATAAAGCATCCCCAAAAGATACTGGGATTACCAGTTTACAATCGAGCACAAGCCACAAGACGGCAGAATCCAACGGATCCATAAAAGGGCTCTCTGGGCCTCTCGGCAGAGATAGAAAACACTACTCTAAACGACCAACCTAAAGGCCAAGAAACCAAAGCAACATCTGTCGGACCCGACCATCCGTGGAGCCTAAGACTCCAAACACCAACGGCTACGAGAAGAGCTCCAAACAACGCCTTCAGGAAGGCAAAGGCGCACGGCGCCAACGTTTGGTTTTCACCACGGAGAGCTTCCACGAACCGCCGTCGCACGATACCCAGCAGACAACGCCCTCAAGAGGGAGTGCAAAACGCCGTTGCCCAACCCGACAATCGAGTTGAAGCTTACGCTTGCGGGTCACCGCCCGATGAGCCGGAAGCACCAGTACCGTTCCACTCGCTTCCATCCATCGCCCACCATCGCCGCCGCCGAAGCTCACCATTGGATCCCATATGCACCTGCACGACAACACCCGACCCTTCGGGAAGATTTGTGACCCTCGATTGGTCCCAAAGCTTCTGTCGTCCCGTCACGAAACGGCACCGTGCCTCGCAGAGTGGGCTAGAAGACATGAATCCAGCGGTGGTGACTTGACGGCGCTCCGGGGACAGCTTCGTCGGCGACGCGAAGACAGGAGGCGGTACCGCCGACCAAGAAGGAGCCGTAGGAAGGAGCCAGGACAAGGGTCGGTACCTCCCAGACGCCGCCACCGTCGGAGAAGCACCAACAAAGCCCTGATCCTGCCTGGAGCTGCGCGCCACACACAGCCGGCCGCGCCGCGAGCACCCATGGCTCGCGCGCAGGCCGCACGCGAAGCCACCGAGCCGCCGCGTCGCCCGCCAAGCCATGACGCAAGCCGCCGCGCCGTCCAGGCTGAGCTCGGACGTCGCCCCGGCCACGCTGCGCATGGCCGCCGCACCGTCGACAGGCCTCCGCGCCGCCCGACCACTCCGTGCCGCCCGACCAAGCCACGCCGCCGCCTAAGCCGGCGCGCCCCACGTCCCCCAGATCCGGGCTTGGGGAAGCCGGATCCGGGGGCAGAGGTGGCGGATCCGGCCATCCGCCGCAGCTCCGGCCGCCGGAGTTCATCCCCCGGTGGCGGCCGCGCCCGCCGATGACGGGGGAGGTGAGAGGAAGAGCCCCGCCGGCCGCCGTCCTTGCACCCGTCCGGACTTCCGGCGCGTGCTCTGGCGGCGGCGTGGCGGAGGAGAGTTGGGAGGAGGGGCGAGACGAGCGGCGGCGCGGCGGCCGCCCGGTCGAGTCTCGTGCGGTCAGACCTACTACATCCGGGCCAGAGGAGGTAACCAGAGCCAGGTGACAAGTACAGGTCGAATAGATAGATGATCAGCAGAGGAGCACCCGCGCCGGCCCGGCCGGTTTCGCCCAAATCTAACCTGATCGCTCGAGTCCAATCCGCTTTGCATCGCATCCAGCCAAACTCCGGCGGCCTTGACCACGACTCCGGTCGACGTTCCCACTCGTGAAGCGCGGTGAGCCGTCGATCGTGACAAGGAATCCCGGCACGCCCAGCCCTCCAAATCTCCGAACCCGCGGCCTCCGTTCGCTGCACTTGCAACCATCCACAGAGCCGCGCGGCCTGACTGACGCTGGCCGTCCGTCGACCGTCCATTATTGTGAGTGCAACCGGTGTATCCACAGCTCGAGATCATATCACAGATCTTGAATTATGCTCGAGACCATATCACAGATCTTGAATCATGCTTAAAACAAACTTATAGTTTTATTTTTAAACAATACAATCATCTTGTCTGAATATATGCCATATATTCTCAATGCAAAGCAAAGGTCTCAGAAGATAATCCCACCACGGCCCGCAGCAAATACATGCTCCGATGCATTTGGCCGAACCGGTGGCCGTTCAATTGTATCCTAAAGGTCCCGCACGATTGCACGAAACCACTGAACTGTTGGGACGAGGCGGAAAAGCATGACTGTACCTGTTGCACACAGGCACAGCACACCCCTGCGATCAGATGTCGACGTCATCATCTAAAATAACCAAGAAATAAGCCACGTTGTTCGCGACTGGACGGCACTGGGATTAACACGTTCCAACTTGGCTGCCGGTAATTAGTCAAACAGGCCGGGAATCAGTTAGGCTAACATGCATGCTTGAATATATGCATGCTAGATTAGACTGGTAGCTACTCGATCAGTATTCACGATCTGGCACACTACTGCAGTGCCTGCATGGCAAACTTTGACTTGGGTTTAGCCTTATCTCTGATATTCGTCGCCACCTTCTGCGTGACGCTTGTCCTCAGTTTTTGACCCTGCCCAACACCTAAACAAAAACGTCTTCCAATTAACCCATGTGCGCATATATGTATAGACTATCCTACTCAGCGATTAGCACAAGAGTCAACGTAACATCAGCAGAAAGAAGCTTCCATTATTCTATTTAACCTTATCCGTCTTTCCAGAGCTCCGTACTTAATCAGTATGGACTCCGCAGGATCAGGAAGCTTCTTTCCTGGAACAAAAACAGGAAGCAGCAAAGCAATTCTTCAGATTAATTTTCTGAAGATGGACCTAAAGGAATGTTTGTACTATGTTTAATACCAGCATTTGATTCTAATTCTATTATAGATTGTTTTTTTCCATTTCACTCGAGCAAAATTCTCCTCTATATTTTGCTTTTAAAAGTCCCGAACCCCGTCGCTTCACAATGGACTAATAATAAACCTTCGTAATATCATTTCATAATAGGCTAATAATAAAGACCTTCGTAATATAACTGACAAAACTAAATAATACAATATGGAGAATGTGCGATTAGCTATTCGCACGGACACTCTTTTTTGGAAAGAAGCAACAACTTGGACATATCTTTTTTTCTAGTGGCCCACACCAATAACACGCTTTCCTGTCATCGGTGGGGCAGCTACAGGGCGGAGCTACAATCATCCATCGGGGTCCAGCGACCCCGACAACCAGCGGCAAATGCCTTTGCACTACTACTGTTTCTAAGAGATGATCCACGTAGCAAAACAGAAATTACTCTATACAGATCCCGGTGCTTCAAAAATCTGGCTTCGCCCCTGGGCAGCTAGCACTTTTGCGCGCGAAACCCACACGTCGGAGCATGCCGCCTAGGAAAAAAAAGCATGTCTTACAATCTTTCCTCCTCGCCCCATCTATTACTACCAAAAGATCCATCTACCTCCCGGTCCTACGTGCCGTCAACGAGATGACGGCAGAAACCAACAACATTGGCGATGATGTAGACATATTAAATTACAGGCAAAGAAAAAGTAGAAGGTATACATAAAAAGTCCGCTATCTTTTTGTCAATAATTTGTACACCTAGATCTGATAAAGGGTTCCTGGATTCACTATCGACGATGCAAAGGAAAATCTAGAAACGATAAAAGCAACAGTTTACAAAAGGGATGCCACACAGATCTGTCGATTTCGTTCACCAGGTTTGCAACCTTTACAGATTTTGAAAAAAGAAACATAGTGCTTCCCTGCCTGTTATTTGCACCCAGTCAACATATGAACTTCCTAGGCTAAATTGCACAACTTATCCTTCCATTGCTTCTTGCAATGGTGTACTTGACAACATGTAGTTGAGCTGCTTGTCTGAATATCTTTGGTTACTTATCACGAAGCAAAAAAAAAGATTAAAGGATGATTAGATAGTTCTTATTACAAACTGTATAATGATGACTGTAGGTACTGATAAACATGCATTAAATTGCCTACTGAGTTGTTGTGTTTTGCCTAATCGTGACTGTAAAATTACCTACTTTTTTACGCAAGCGCATATTCAAGATCCTGGATTTGAATCAGCTCCCCCCCTCCCCCCC
>OAMR01000172.1:1924352-1945969 GCA_900205405.1 Echinochloa crus-galli | reverse complement strand
CCTTCAATACTTTTCCCTGTGCTGCCGAATTGCTGCTCCTTTATTTTCATTTCATTTCCATCAACAATTCGGACTGTACACATTCATACGAGATATCACAATCATATCATTTTCAGGAACAGCACACAATGTTGGGTAGCTGATTGTCATCACTTCTTGGCTTCTTGCCGCCTCTGTTCTTCAATTTCCATTTCTCTTTCAGCACCTTTTACTACTGGCTTCAGAAATCAGACAGACCAACTACCTTGCTATCGTATGCACATGCAATGCAGGTCCTGACCACCGGGGACTTCAAATGTTGAAGCTTTGCTGCATTTAGCCACCATGATTACTGGCAAAACAGCTCAGACAACGGCCTCCATTTCCTTATGTTATCCTCTAATCGTCCAGAGGCTACAGATGTTGGTTCAGCCATACCTGTCACCCCTCCACTAATCTCATCGCCTTTCTGCTTAAAGATACGGACACCACCGAGCACCAAGGCACCATGCTTCCCATCCATCCTGGAAACTGCACAGGGCAATTACAGCAGAGCTACGCTTCCTACTGCAAATTGCCGAGCAAAAGGGGCATCTGAATCCAATCAGGCCGTGTTCACTTTGCTGAAGAAAGCATGATTATACTGGGCGGAAAGCGAGTTAGTATACTGCCTCCCTTGAGCTATAAGTGTAGTCCAAGAGAGAGTGCTCGGATTCCCCCCTTCTCCTCCTCCGCTCCACCAGTCTCCATCCCTCAACATATCCCTGATAGTTTATGGGTGGTCTCTCTTCCGTCTCGCCCAGCCCAGTCCAGCAGTCGTCTACCTTCCTCGCTTATCTCACTTCTCTCTAACCACTGTACTAAACTAGCAGTACCGCAGCTGGACTGCCCTTCTTCTTGTACCGATTGCTTGTAGTCGTACTGTGCTGACATTATATACCTCTTCTTGCTCGTGCCAATCGCCATTGCCAACCGCAACGCAGAGCTGCATTGCTTCGAGAACATGGGAGTTCCAAAAGTTTTCGTCGTCGTTCTTTTTCTGGTCTACATATTCGTAAGAGGTAATTCGAGTAGTTGCTTTGGTAATTGATGGGATTCCCTTTTTGTAATGGGGGAGTTGAATCGACGTCTTTGGTTCTTGGTTGCAGAGGGCAGGGCTGCGACATTCACGTTCGTGAACCGGTGCACGGGGACGGTGTGGCCGGGCATCCAGTCGAACGCCGGAAGCTCGAGGCTGGACCCGACGGGTTTCGTGCTGCCGCCGGGCACGTCGCGCGCGGTGCCGGCGCCGTCGGGCTGGTCCGGCCGTGTCTGGGCTCGCACCGGCTGCGCGCAGGACGCCACGGGCAGGATGGTCTGCGCCACGGGCGACTGCGGCTCCGGCGCCGCCGAGTGCGCGGGCGCGGGCGCCGCGCCGCCGGCCACGCTGGCCGAGTTCACGCTCGACGGCAGCGGCGGGCTGGACTTCTACGACGTCAGCCTCGTGGACGGCTACAACCTGCCCGTGCTGGTGGAGACCTCGGGCGGCGGGGGCTCCACGGGGCCCGCGTCGTGCGCGGCGGCCGGGTGCGCCGCGGACCTCAACGCCATGTGCCCCGCCGAGCTCCGCGCCGGCGGCGGCGCGGCGTGCCGGAGCGCGTGCGACGCGTTCGCGCGGCCCGAGTACTGCTGCAGCGGCGCCTTCGCGTCGCCGGCGGCGTGCAGGCCCACGGCCTACTCGCAGGTGTTCAAGAGCGCGTGCCCGCGCTCCTACAGCTACGCCTTCGACGACCCCACCTCCACATTCACCTGCGGCGGCCGCCCCGACTACACCGTCACCTTCTGCCCCGGCGCCACCCCAAGGTCCGTCCGCCCATTCTCTCCTTCCATTGCATTGGGTGCCCAAATTATTGGTCATTCACATACAACAGTACAGTGCTTCTGCCAAGCTTGTCTGGATTTTTGGCTGGTTCTTGGCTTGTGAAGGCGGGTTGATCTGCTTGCACACCTCTCCTTTTACTGCTTTGTGCCGTCTTCTAGCTAGTGAACACAGCCTGCTGCCATGCCCCTTGCTTTCCTTGTGCTGTCCTTTAGCTCCTCTTGTCACTAATAACTGTCAGAGATTTCAGACACTAATAATTTACCCGTGGTTCATCTTACGAGATTGGCAATGTCAGAGATTTCTGACTTTTATTGAGGGAGAAGAGAGAAGTTTAAGCTATTATCTTGGCTGTGTTTAGTTAAAAACGAAAAAGAAAAGTTTGGTGAAAATGTCACATCGGACACTGTAGCGTACTGTAGCACTTTTCATTTTTTTTGGTAAACATTGTCCTACCATAACCTAACAAGGCTCAAAAAATTCGTCTCATCGTGTACATCAAAACCATGTAATTAGTTTTTTTATTTACCCATGTTTAGTACTCCATGCATGAGGAGAGAGATTTGATATGATTTGATGTGATAGGTGAATAGTGAAGTTTGGAGAGAGAATTTTTGGGAAGTTTGGGGAAATAAACACAGCCCTTGTGTGCCTAGAAAGGGTAAAGACTTGGTTGTACAAGATCTATCTTTGGCTAATTGGCTTAGCAGCAGATAGGATTCAAAAGAGAAGCCCCGAGCATATCCTATCTTTTCTGGCCCTCGATCTGTATTTGTTTGCAATGCTTTTGTCCATTTGTTTACTAGTACTGAGCATGTGAACTGATCTTGCGTTTCTCCTGTCTGTGTCCGTCACGTGACGTGAGCGCAGCCAGAAGTCGACGACCATGCCGGGCGCGACGCCGACGCCGACGACGGTGCCGGGGACGACGACGACGACAGTGCCTGGCGCCACCCCCACCTCGGTGGTGCCGGGGACGATGTCGGTGCAGGGCGGTGGCACGCCGGCCATGCCGACGGGGACGATGATGCCCGGCACGACGTTCACGGACGCGACCCCGGACACCGCGATGCCGATGGGCGGCGGCCTCGGCATCGAGAGCGGGGACCAAGGCAGCGTGCTCCTCGGCGGCAGCAGCAGCGAGGGCGGCGTCTCCTGGCTCGCCAACATGGCCACCGGCGACGCGTCCGCCGCCGCCGCCCCACCGGTGGCGTCGACGCAGCTAATGGTGGCGGCGGCGGCGGCACTGGCGACGCTGCTCTGCCACCATTTGCGGCAGCTCCTGCTGTAGAAGACTAATTAGATGAATTTGTTTGTAATTTGGGAAGGGGGTGAGATCCGGAGACGACGCGGAAAGATTTGTGCATGGTGGGTTTTGGGATCTCATGGGTGTACTTCGTGGTGGTGTCTGTAGATGATTATTGATGGATGTCAAGTTTAGTTCCAGGATTTAGATACTTGAGCTGGTACTACTAGTTTTTAGTGGTGAAACGCATGAATGTGTTCGTGACCATTGATTAAGTTTAATCCTTGTCGTGGTAGCCGCGCTCTGCTGTTGTTTTTATGCTGTTCGTGGCTCGAGGTTGGCGGGGAACACGGCAGGGCATGGGCTCTGTCTGTCTGGCCCTCCCCACTAAAATACCCGTGCACCGCAGCGGATTGTCTTATTTTACCGTAGTGTACAACTGTATGTACTCATGTACTACTGGCACGTTTACTACGCACGGAGCGTATAGCGTGCCGCGTATACTGTACGTATAACGTATAGCATTCGTGCAGGCAGACCCACGGTCCGTAGGGAGTAGTGATGGAGGGGTCCGCACATGGATGGGGGGGACGACGGGGCGTGGGTATCGAGGCCGCAAAGACGTGGACCCACCTAGTCACTGCTTTGTTTGGAGCGAGGCGAAAGGAGATTTGTTGCGACCTGCGACGTGGTGGGGTGGGCATCGTTCGCATGGCGGCATGGGCCTCTGTCTGTGAGCCTATTCGTACTGTCAAACTCTACAGAGAATATTCTCGTCTGGTCATCAAAATTTTACAGTACACTACCAGTTTTTTCGCACTCGTCGTACTCTATTTACATCCTCATATACCAACTACCAACCCATAGGGCCCACGTTATATATTTTTTTAACCCTACCCCTCTCTCTCTCCATCCCCCTCTCTCCCTCCTTCGCCCCCTTCCTGCCGGCCTCCTCGAGCACTTCGCCGCCGCGGCCACCACCTCGTCCCCTTCCCCACCCTCCGCTCCGTCGATCTTCGCTGCCGCGGCCACCGCCTCCTCCTCCGGCCGCCGCGCCCACGCTGCGGGCCCGTCTTCCCCTTCCTCCCCCTCGGCGGCGGGCAGCGGGAGCGGCGACGGCGGCCTCCTCGCGCCCCTCTCTCTTCGTCTCCTCCGCCGGCGCCCAATCCCCTCCCAACCACGGCGGCCAGGCGGTGCTCGAGGGCGGCGACCGGGCGGGACGGGCTCAATAGGGCCGCCGCGGGGGACCCGGCGACCACCGCGCCGACGATGGCCTTGGCGAGGCAGATGGCCACGGCGGCCGAGCGCGGATGGGACGGCGGCAAGGCGGGGGCCTGCGGGCTTGACGGAGGAGCAGCAGCAGAGGGCAGCGGGCCTGGCCTCGCGGCGGGCCCTTCACCGAGCTGCCGTCGTCGTCCGCGGCGAGGACGAGGCGCTCGCCGTCGTCGTCGGCGGCTTCTCCCTCCCCTGCGGCGGCGGCCCGACGGCGCGAGCAGGAGGCGCGGCCATGGCGAGCGGCGGGTTCGCGGCGGCGGCTCGCGACGATGGGCGGCGGTGGGCGGAGGCAGGGTCGGAGCGCCGCGGGAGCAGGAGCACCTCCGGGGCCGCGCGCGTGGGATCTTGGTCGACGCCGTGCGGGACCAGGCGCCTGGCGAGGCCGCCGCGGGGAGCCGTGCCCCGGCGCTGCCAACGCTGTCGCCGCCCCGGTCGTCGTCTTCTTCCCCGGTCGTCGTCGCGGCTGCCAGTGAACTTCCTCAGGGACCACCGGCGGCCTCCCAAGTGGCCGGCGGCGGCCCTGCGCGGTGGGCGTTGACGCGGGTCCTCACGGCTTCGGGCAGCCATCGCGGGCGGAGCGGAGCGGCAGCCATCCATGAGCAGCGACGACGGGCGAGCGGCGGGCGGCGACGGTGGGGGTGGGTGGTGCGTGGGCCCCGCGTCGCTCTTGAGGAGAGCCACCGGGTTTCCCCGACGGGCTCCTCTGATGTACTTTCCCTTCCATCTCGGTTGGTGAATTCACTACCTTTGTTGCTTCAATAATAATAATAATAATAATAATAATAATAATAATTCTGGTGTCTATTCACGTACAGCGCATCCTGAATTGCTCTACCGATCTGCTCCTATTCCATCGTTGCTGCAGCAGCACGTGAAACAACGCCCGCTTCTAGGATCGTTTCTGACTCAAAA
This sequence comes from Echinochloa crus-galli, assembly GCA_900205405.1. Taxonomy (NCBI): domain Eukaryota; kingdom Viridiplantae; phylum Streptophyta; class Magnoliopsida; order Poales; family Poaceae; genus Echinochloa; species Echinochloa crus-galli. The sequence continues at coordinate 1,940,699 of OAMR01000172.1, read as the reverse complement.
AAAAAAATGCTACTAGGATCGTTCGCGCCCGCTGCATGCTGCCGCAAAGAGCTTATCCCGAAATCCACCGTGTCATGATTATTAGATTATATGTCTGCTAACCGTTCAGCTGTTCCTATAGATAAGCATTCTATAAGCCTTTCATGTAAAGTCAAGTCACCACCACCTTTCATGTTAGCCATCACTGGCGGAGCTGGCCAGGTGCCCAGGTCATACTGGACTCCGGCTCCTGTTGCCATGCAAAAACTTTTGAAGAACTAATATGCTGCCGCCCGTCCAGAGTGCAGCCAATTAAGCCCACAAATAACTTAGGCATTGTTTAGTTCCCAAAAATTCCCAAAAATCAACTCCCAAATACACTATGAAAAAAAAATTCTCCATCACATTAAAATGTCATAACATGTATGGAGTCCTAAATATAGATGAAATAAAAAACTAATTGTACGGTTTTGTTGTACTCTGCGAGACGAACATTTTGAGCCTAATTAATCAATTTTTGGACAATTTTTCGCACATACAAACGAAAATGCTATAGTGGCGCAATGATTATAATGAGACATCTACCTCCCAAATTCATACTCCCAAATTTGCATCTAAACAAACCCTTAGCCGACGAGCCATCAGCCCGCCGACGCATGGAGGCAGTGAATCAGCGATGGCTGTAGTCCTCTTGAAAGTGCATCTAGGCACTTAAGTGTTTTGGTGATTTGAATGACAACATGATTAATGATCTAACTTGTTTGCTTAAGTACATGAGCAGGGTTTTATTGTCAAATGATATTCGTGTAATATATTTGTTGATAAGTAAAGGTGCTCATCATCGGTTTATGTTGGTATAAATGCAAACAAGTGTATGTGATCCCATGCAACCAATAGAGGCAATGACAAGTAAAGGGAAATGACTGAATGAGACGTGTGTTTGGCTCATTTAAAGGAAGCTTGTCAAAAGATATTGGGACAATTAAATTGAAGATATTGGATATATTTCTCATAGTTGAAGCAATTCGCAAATGAGTCAGTTCCCTGAACCTTTCCTTTTCCTTGTACATAGGTGTTGGCAAGAGTTGCCTCCTACTGCGGTTCTCTGATGGTTCCTTTACTACTAGTTTCATTACTACAATTGGGTATGTTCTATGTTGAAATATTATTTCTCTTCCAAAGCTTTCCTGATAAATAATTTGACATTTTTATTCTACCAGTCCAAGATTTCCTTATGGCATATATCATTATCTGCTCATTAATCTTAAATCCTGTTTGCGTGCAGCATTGATTTTAAGATAAGAACGGTTGAACTGGACTGGATTCGCTTAGCAAGGAAAGGATGTTGAAGCCCTCAAGTTGATATTGATCAAGCATGGCATCAATGAAGACATAGAAGCTCAAGTAGAGAGTTCATTTATTTATTGCAATCTTGAGTATAGGAATGCCGTACTATCAAGAGGGATGCAACATTAGTTGTTTGACTACACACCAAAAAGTGCTCATAGGTCAACCCATGGGAGAAAGCCTTTGAGAAGAGTGTTTTGGGGCTTAGTGTGCTGACTGGACCCAAACCGGTGTGACCGGTTTGGGAAACCAGGATGACCGGTTTGGGAGCTCAGAGGGTAACGGCTAGTTTTATTCAAAAACCGGTGTGACCGGTTTGGGAAACCAGGATGACCGGTTTGGGAGCTCAGAGGGTAACGGCTAGTTTTATTCAAAAACCGGTGTGACCGGTTTTGGAAACCGGTGTGACCGGTTTCTCCAGGGTATAACGGCTAGTTTTTGGGTGCGGGGTATTTATACCCCTTGGCCTTCTCCTTTGAAGGCTGCTGGTTCCATTGGATTCCTTGGGCGTCCAGAAGCACTTCAAGCACCAGCAAGCTCTCCCCAAGCCTCTCTTTGTGAGGGTTGGTTGAATTTATTCATATCTTTGAATTGGGTTGAGAGAGGGATTGTGTGTGAGCAATAGAGAGCTAGAGAGCTAGCTAACTCAGTGAGGAGTGAATCCAGATCGGAAACCAATCAGGCATTTAATCTGCCTTGTTGAGCACTCCTGGTTGAGGTCTAGCAACTTGTTGAAGCATTTGTTACTCTTGGAGGTGAAGCCTCATAGACGGCTAGGCGTCGCCGGTGAGCCACCAAGATTGTGGTGTGCCACGGATTGTTTGTGCAGGTGTAGTCTTGCCTCCTTCGGGGAAAAGATCAAGTTAGTGGAACCGAGGAGATAGCTCGACCTTTGGGTCACTAAGGGCTTGTCCTTTCACCTCTTCACAGTTCACTCCACACCGGATGTGTTTAGTTCTCAAAATTTCATCTCAAAATTTTACTATACAAAAGGTCTCATTATATCACATCAAAATATCGAAACCAGTATGGAGCATTAAATATAGATAAATAATAAAACTAATTGCATAGTTTTGATGTACACGATGAGACGAATCTTTTAAAACTAGTTAGGTCCAAACGAAAAGTGGTACGGTGTGCTATAATGTCTGATGTGACTTTTCTACCACCTTTTTACCGGATCTAAATACAGCCACAGTCGCAAAATGGCCCTCCCTTGAGTTTCCTTCACGCTGTATCATTGTTAGCCATAGTGCCAGTTTTTTTATGCTGACGATGTCAAGACATCATTTTTCTTATTGAAGGCATTAGTGTTGCACATTTTTCCTTCAATTTCTATTCGACCATCAGATTTTCGAGGTGAAAATTTTAGCCCGACACAGAACAGCCAGCGATTGCGACTACTACCGTGTGTCCTCAGTGGAGACGTCACACTGAAGGACTCGTGTTGTGAATTTGTGATTCATTTCATATTGGTAATAATGTGGTTGCCCGGTTCTCAGCCCTTCTCTCCCAACGCCAGTACCTGCGTCATGCAGGCCCGCCAGCCGAGCTCCACCCGCCGCTGCGCGCGGTCGAGATCCACTCGCCAGCGGCGACGCGGCCGAGCTCCTCCCCCGCCGGCTCCTCCAACCTCCTCTCTGGCGGCACCCCGTCCTCCTCCCAGCGGTAGCTCCTCGACCTCCTGCCCCCGCCCGTGCCCCGGCCCCATCCTCCATCGGCGGCCACGCTCGTCTGGCGAGGGAGCGGGGAGCAGCCAGCGATGGAGAGCAGGCGGTGAGGGAGCGGAGAGCAGGCGGCGACGGAGACAAGTGGCGCGGGACAGGGATAGTGAGGAATGAGAGAAAGTGGGGCCGGTGCGGGGTGGGTGGAGGGGCATCCAATGGAAAGTGCTTATTTTAGTCCCTATTAGTTCCTCTTTTGAAGTTTATGTGCTAAACGGTTTTAGTCCCTTTTAGTCCTTCAGTCCTTTTAGTTTTAGTTCTGGAACCAAACATGCCCTACTTCGATGGTAGTACTGTTTAGTTCGCGCGAAATATGTGGTCGAAAAGTCACATCAGGTCAAATTGGACAATGTAATGTACTGTAGCACTTTTCGTTTGTTTATGATAATTGTTGTCCTACCATGACCTAACTAGGCTCAAAAGATTCGTCTCGTCGTGTACATCAAAACTATGTAATTAGTTTTTTTATTTACCCACGTTTTATATTCAATGTTCGATATACGAGGAGAGAGATTTGATGTGATGTGATGGGACTTTTTACACAGTGGTCCTGTTTAGTTCCCCATCACATCATCAAACTTTCAAAAATTCTCTCTTCAAACTTTACTATTCACCTATGACATCAAATCTCTCTTCTCGTGCATGGAGTATTAAATATAGGTAAATAAAGAAAACTAATTACATAGTTTTAATGTACACGACGAGACGAATCTTTTGAGCCTAGTTACATCATGGTAGGACAATGTTTACCATAAACAAATGAAAAGTGCTACAGTATGCTATCGTATCCGATGCGACCTTTTCGTTCACCTTTTCACCCTTTTTTCGGGACTAAGGCCTTGTTTAGTTCCAAAAAGACAACTCCCAAATTCACTATGCAAAAAGAAGATTCCCCGTCACATCAAAATGTTATAACATGTATGGAGTACTAAATGTTGATGAAATTAAAAACTAATTGCACAGTTTTGTTGTACTCTACGAGACGAACATTTTGAGCCTAATTAATTAATTTTTGGACAATTTTTAGCACATACAAACGAAATGCTACAGTGGCGCAATGATTACGATGTGACATCATACTCCCAAATTCACCCACACAATTTCAACATCTAAACACGGTCTAAACACCCCAGTGAAATTTTGGGTTGGATTTTGGGAACCAACACACAGCCAAGATGGATAAGTTGTTTGACAAGACCGAAGATTGGTGAGGCAGCGAGAGACGGTGGAAAATGGAGCATTGGGACTTGGGTACCGCTACGTCCGAAATTCCGAATCCGACTGTTTACGTGACGAAGACCATTGTCGCGAGGCATGCATGGTACGGTGCTTTCGACTTGGATTACTAGGTTGCCAGGACGTCTGGACAGCATGAGTAGATGGATCGATCCACGAACGAGGCACGGGGGCACGACACGAACACACAGCGTGCTGGAGATGTTGCCTAGTGTCCTGGCCCGGCCCCTGGGCAGCTGAGCTCCTGGGACTGGGAGGCGGAGAGCAGAGCGCTTGGTCCTGAGAAGAGGCGGAGATGTTCCTCGCAGAGGATCCATCCGAGCCGAATCGAGGTGGGAGGAGCTGAGCCTGAGCAGCAGCAGGCAGGCAGCGAGCATCTCCCGTGCCTTTTCCTTGCTAACCCCTGGGCAGTGGCCCCCTGTATTGTACGCCCCGCCATCACAGAGATCTTGACCTCCCTCCTTCGCTGACGCACAGGCACAGCGCCGTGTAGCCAACTGGAGTAGCGCCGTGTGGGATGACATGGGCTGTGTTTAGTTCCCTAAACTTCCTAAAAATTCTCTCTCTAAACTTCACTATTCACCTATCCCATCAAATCACATCAAATCTCTCTTCTCATGCATGGAGCACTAAACATGTGTAAATAAAAAAACTAATTATATGGTTTTAATGTACACGATGAGACGAATCTTTTGAGCCTAGTTAGATCATGGTAGGACAATGTTTACCACAAACAAACGAAAAGTGCTACAATACGCTACAGTGTCCGATGTGACTGTTTCTCCAAATTTTTCCATACACTTTTTGGAACTGAACACAGCCAGCAGCAGGCAGGCAGCGAGCATCTCCCGTGCCTTTTCCTTGCTAACCCTGGGCAGTGGCCCCTGTATTGTACGCCCCGCCATCACAGAGATCTTGACCTCCCTCCTTCGCTGACGCACAGGCACAGCGCCGTGTAGCCAACTGGAGTAGCGCCGTGTGGGATGACATGGGCTGTGTTTAGTTCCCTAAACTTCCTAAAAATTCTCTCTCTAAACTTCACTATTCACCTATCCCATCAAATCACATCAAATCTCTCTTCTCATGCATGGAGCACTAAACATGTGTAAATAAAAAAACTAATTATATGGTTTTAATGTACACGATGAGACGAATCTTTTGAGCCTAGTTAGGTCATGGTAGGACAATGTTTACCACAAACAAACGAAAAGTGCTACAGTAGGCTACAGTGTCCGATGTGACATTTTCACCAAACTTTTCCTTTTCGTTTTTGGAACTAAACACAGCCATGGAATCCTCGTCAGATTCGCTAGTCTGGTCTGCCCCGGTCGGTCGGGACGTCGGTGTGGGGATGCGAGCGAGGTTGACCGGGCGCCTCGATCGGTGCCGGCTCTTCATCAATTACTTACCGGCCTACCGTCGTGGATGGAGTTACCGCGACTCACCACTGTAGTACGGGAGGTGCAGGCAGCCGGATCGTGTGGCCTGGTGATCACTGACCAGTGGACCTGCAGGGGGAATTAGGCTGCCTAGCGCGGGACCGGCGCCTTCTTCCTCCGTTGTCCGTCCGCTGCAACCTGCAGCGATCGATCCAGCTTCTGCCGGAGAAGAAAAATGCCAAGCTTCACCGACGAGCAACCAAAGGAACCAAGCATTGAAGCCAACACTGGTTCATCTGCCGGCCGGATTAGTAGCAGTACCGATCGCTGAATCACTACATAGTCGATGGACCCATGCATGTAAATGGATCACATGGACAGATGGAGAGGCAAGCACAAACTCCTGAATGCAGCAATGGTACTCCAGTACGCGCGTGCTCTTACTTTGCCCGCTCACCGTACGCGCACGGAGAGGGTTCTAGGCCAGATTAGATGAGGCCGACAGCATCTTTCAATTCACGGCTTTCCTTGCCCACCCCACTCTCCCGCGGGAGCGGCTGGCGCTGGCGGTGGGCCGGCCCAACGTCCGTCCGTTATCAGGGCTTGATGACGTACGCCGATCGGAGGCGGATCACACACACTGTCCGCGGCTGCTTGCCTATGACTGGACTGGACGGGACCGGACCCGTGCTCCACCGGCCCTCCATCTTTTAATTACTGTGCCTGTGCGTGGGGTACACGTACTACAGTGCAGTGCAGGCAGCCGGATCCCTGCGGGGCCAAGTCGTCGGGCGTCGGTTGCCTTTTAATTTGCCTGAACGAACGATCGAGCTGGCCTTGTTTGTTGGGCCCATGTCCATCGTGGGCGCGCACAACATATGGCTGTGTTTAGTTACACAAAAAAAACAAAAATTCTTTCTCTAAACTTCACTATCCACCCATCACATCAAATCACATCAAATCTCTCTTTTCATGCATGGAACACTAAACATGAGTAAATAAAAAAACTAAGTACATAGTTTTAATATACACGACGAGACGAATCTTTTGAGTCTAGTCAGGTCATGATAGAACAATGTTTACCACAAACAAACGAAAAGTGCTACAGTACGCTACAGTGTCCGATGTGACATTTTTACCAAACTTTCTCTTCTACTTTTTGGAAACACACCCATAGTCAGGTGGTGTTTAGATGGAGAATTGAGAGGTTGAATTTGGGAGTTGAATGTCTCTTCGTAATCATTGCGTCACTGTAGCATTTTCGTTTGTATGTGCAAAAAAATATCCAAAAATTGATTATAATTAGGCTTAAAATGTTCGTCTCGCAGAGTACAACAAAACTGTGCAATTAATTTTTGATTCCATCTACATTTAGTACTCAATGCATGTTATGACATTTTGATGTGATGGAGAATCTTCTTTTTGCATAGTTGTATTTGGGAGTTGCTTTTTGGCAACGCGGCCTCAGTCAGTTTTCTCATCTGTGACTGCGAGTGCATGGTGTCGTCCGTGGCCCCGTGGGCGGAAGGTCGCCATGCAACTTCATGCGTGCGTGCGTGTCCCTCTCTCCCTGCGCTACTGCGCCACCTTTCACCACGCGCGCATCCGTCCCGCTCTCCCGTGCGTTCATGCATGCATGCCACGTACACACATCGACACGCCAACACAGCCCAGATCAGCCCGCCAATAATCATCTCTTCCACACGGACGCACGCACGGCGCCCATCGATCCCCAAGCATAACAAAGAAACGCTCCAATCTTGCTAGTGCTAGATAGTACGTAGAGCTAGCTTTTAGTTGCGCGTGGATGCATGTCCTTTTTTTTTTGCGGGTGATGCATGTCCTTTTTGGCACCCCGCGCTTGCCCAGCGAGGCAATAACAAAGAAGGAACACAAAAGCGATCGAGTCGAGCTGTGCTAGTTGTGACTGTATATGATGAGCGCATCGCACCTGCTGCACGCGCGCGTGCAAAGCCCAAGATTCCATCCAAGCAAAACAGATTAAGAGCGCGCGTAGTTGCATGGACCGTAATATTTGCATTGGTTGAGCGGTCAATCCATGCATGCATACCAGCAGGGGGATCGCAGGAGCAGGACCCGCGCGCGCGTGTCAGGACTCAGGAGAAAAGCCGCACCGCAGGTCCTAGCTCCTTCCTTGCAGTTGCAGCTACGGAGTACAGTACTACGGTAGTTTTATCCGGCCGCAGGATGCTTCGTCAGTAATTTCCACCGGATCCGCGACGCAAAAAGAAAATAAGGGCCAGCGAGATACTATGTCCTCCTTGACTGTCTGATCCCGAGATATTCTCCAGCCCTATGAAAATGGAGCTGCGTCTTAGGCTCCCTTTGGATTTAAGGGACAGTCCTACACTTCTAGTCAAATTTAGACCCTAATAAAGATCCAAACAGATGGATTAAAAGGTGAGACTAAACGGTTTAGTCCATTAGTCCCTCTGGGGTAGCTAAATTGGACTAATTGACCAAAATTCACCCATATTAATCTTTTTACAGTGCTTTGCCGGAATGCTCCTGAGTTCCTCTTGTGGGCACTTTTGTGCTATCAGCTATACAAGCTAATACGTACTCCGTAGTCCCTAAAACGAAATTTCTAAACATCCCGAGCGTCCGTCCGTCGGCCGAATGTTCCTCGTCTTTTTGTTTGTGTCCGCGAGATTGAGCCCAATAGAATTCTCTGCCATGTAGTCTTCTTGGGCTTTTGTTTTTCCGTAGGCCCAGTTAGTGTCTTTTGTTCTTCTTGTGTCCGTCAGCCGAATGTTCCTCATTTTTGTTTTCTTTCTTTCTTTGTTCTTCTTATCTATACAGGCAACATATCAGGTGAAAACCAACTCCTCCTTATAAATTTTAAAAATCACAATATGATCCACGTGATATTGATCCAATATGCCTCTCACCTCCCATGCATGTCTCTATGCATGTTGGTTTTGCCAATCTCCCTCCCACTTTCCCTGTTTCTCAACATACAAACTATTTACATCATATAGGAACCCACTACATCGGATGCCACATCATCATCATCCATCTATTTATTTCTTTCATCGATTTTGTATGACTAATACCATCCATACATGTAATTTATTAGTCTTTCCGAAAACCACGCATTAAAATTCTCATAAATACATGGAGGATCAATTGTTTAAGAGACGTCCTATTTCAACAAAAGGAATATGTTTATATGTCATTTGAAAACGAATATTGCCATGCAATCACTTTAGTATTTATATTTTTAAATTTTGTTTGAATATTTTGTTAAAAATTCTATAGCACGTGCGGAGTATCACCTAATTTCAAATATAAACTAGAAGAGTGCGCGCCGTTGCCGCGCAAACTGACCCTCCTTATATTTGCTGTTCTATACTATAAAATATTGTAACATATATTATGTTAAAATTTGTAAGAACTTGGATTTAAAATGTGTATATAGAATTACAATGTTGGGTAGACAATATACTATGTAATCTTCATCAAAATAATAGGCAATAATATACATATGCTTATCTCTATCTAATATTAAAAATAAATTTTATTTTGGTCGGTGTTTTTTTTTCTTTTTGGTGTTACTATATTTAACTAACTGTTTTTATTTTTATCATTATATTTTCTCTCAAATTTATTATCTGTACAAGACTTATTTTTTTGGTTCATTTATTTCCTTCTCATTGTTCAAAGAGTGAAAGACCTGTGCAGTGAGTGGAGTTATTTTTCTTTTTTTTGCCAATATGGGGCCCACAGCGACTGGATAGACTCCTCTCTCTTCCAGCCATTCTTCTTCATCCGCCGGTCTCATTCATACGTTGCTTCAGTTTCAGTAAAGGGGCAGTGTGCGACGGCGGCTCTGGCGAAGGAGCAGCACCATCTTCGCTTAGAGCGCGGCTCCGCGGCAAGATGTATGCTCGGGGACGGCAGCGGTGGCTCCGGCTAGTGAGCCTTGGCGGCTGTAGGTATGCTTCTATGCTAGATCGATGTTATGTTTTTTCCGATGTGAAGAGCTACGCCAGCATCTCTACTTTGGGGCTTCCAATGTTTGCTTCGTTCTCTCTTTAATTCTTTTTTGCTTCTCAATTTAGGTTAGCTCTAATTAGTTCGATTTCTCATCCTAAATTGTTTTCTTTGGATACTTATATATTTCCAGTCTAACAACAGGTCATCACGGGCATTGACGTGTATGTGCTAAAGAATTGCTCGATGCGATCCAAGCAAAGCAGAATTCGGTGACATGGCTGCCGAGTTTGGTCGGAGGACACTGATTGCTTTTTACATTTTCGATGATTCACTCGCTTAGTCCTATCCTCTTAAATTTTATTGGCAATACATAGACGAGCAGACCATCTTTTCGGCTTTTCCTATACAAATGTTGATTGATGTTCTATAAATTTTGATTCGGCTATTTTTCGTCCATCGATTTTGATTGTGTTTTTTTTTTCATTTTACTGCCTCGCTCACGGGCTGAAGAGAGAATGGATGACAACGCCTCGGTAATATCTACAGCTGTTGCGAGCTCTACAGCGAGAAGAGTCGAGATGCTAGTCGAAATGTCCTTTATGTGGTTTGTGTGTTTCTTCTTTACCAGCCATTGGATTGTAAACGGACGGATCATCTTTTTCAGCATGACGTGGACCTAATGATTTACCGAGACCGCGACGCGGTTTCAGTCAATCAAGATTAGCCTGCTCGCTGCAGCTTCTCCTGCAGGTTTGGCTGCCGCTGCCCCACGCGACTGCACGGTTGCACAACTGTTAAGAGCTAATTAGGCATGCGATCAATTAGTTTAACCACGTGCTTAACACGTGGATTAGCGGTTAATCCCGTCATTAGCGGTGCCTAATGACGGGACACGACCATTAGTGAAAGGGCCTGTCGGAGGGGCATGCATGTCTCTCCCTAAACACGTTATCAGCCAAGTAGCTGCAGCTTATTACTATCTCCGGCCTGTTACGCGGCAGATTAAAAAAAAATCTAAATTACTATATATCTTAAGTATAAATAAAGTTTGCATGACTTCTAAGATGCTGTTTTGTAACTTTGGTTCATCATTTTATAAGCGTTATTATCGGATAACGCTGTTACCGGATCTAATTAAATGTGTTGTTTTAGTTTCCCGGCGATCAGTTTGCGGCGTAACGATTACCCGGTCTTCACATTTCTTATCCCCCTCCCTTTCCACTTGTTACAGATAACAGAGAGTTCATCTATTTTTGCTTGCATACAATCGCCATCCACCTCCCAGCGAGCCTCCATTGCCTTCCCTTGCTCGCGTGGCTCTGTCGGCGACGGCCACGCAACCTCCTCGCTATTGAGAGCCTTGAGCCGTTGACATGCTTTTTTATAATGGATATAATCCAGCCTCTATATCCGTGAGTGGATATATACAGCCAAAACTATAGGACTTCTTAGACTCGAAATCTCAATCAAAGAGCAATATAATAGATAGCTAAAAAACTACAAAAGAAAGTTAGAAAAACTAAGCTTCGAACTTCTTTAACGTCTTGCTTCAAACTTGTTGCTTTATCTTCTTCTCACGACACCATTCGCATTGTTTATCTACTTAGAAACTTTGATGTTGGAAAAGTACTGCCGGAAAAACAGTCATCTATGTTTAACTATTTATCACATACCGCACTGAGTCGATATCAATCGCAATCTCAAGCAAACTCCTTATTACACATGAACATCTAACGCCACCTCCCAGCCGGTTAACGAAGCACAGATCACCTGCATAACTAGAGAACTCTCCCAACACAACGCCTTCAAGAAGGAAAATAACACCACATATAGATGTTATCGCCGCAAGACCAATTCGCCGCTAGACTTTCATCCAGAGCGATCCCATCAGATATAAGCGCGACAAAAAGCGGCGACGCCACGATGACGCCTCTATCGAGGGGTGGCGCCCATAGGCGTCACCGTCGTCAAGCCGTTGACGAGCACACCAATGAGCCCATGCCATGCCTCTACGCTGCTCTACTCTCTTCCCAAATCGAGGCCACAACTGCAGTAAAAACGACAACCCTGCCGCTCTAGGGCTCAGCCGGGACTGTGCCGCTCATATATGGATCCAGTTGGAAATAAGTCACGATCGGGCGCCGGAGGAGCAGACACGAAATACCCCAGAACTCACCTCCATGGGACCTGGCTGGCCAGAATAGCCACCGAAGCCCAAGGCTAGATCCGGCATGACTATCCTCCTTGCCTACGGATCCATAAGTAGACTGCACAGATCCGGGTAGGAGGGGACTAGATTGAGCAGGTGGAGGCCGACACCATGGCGGATGAATAAGATGTGACTGGGTTGGAGCACGAGGAGGGAATGAAAAAGCGCCGGCCGCTGTCTTCCTAGAGCCCGCACAAGCTTCCGAGCGTATCTCTCCAGCGGCGGCAAGGGAAAGAGATGAGGAGGGTAGGGCCTTCGGTGCGGCGGCGGGGGTTCCGCCTGAGCCGACCTGGGGTCGACGGGGGGTGGCTGAGACGTGGGGAGGCTCAATTGCTTCTTAGATTCATCTCTCTTGCTTCATCAGATGCATTCTCTGGCTACAATGACAGCGGTTGAAGGATACAAATGAGAACAGAATGAAAGGAGAAATATGCCTTGGTCCACTTCACCGTCGACAAGCCTGTAGCTTATGTGTGGACAGAATTAACTTATGTATGTGTTGAGAAATATGCCTTGGTCCACTTCACCGTCGACAGGCCTGTAGCATATGTATGGACAGAATTTTTTGGAACCGAGGATCAACGGACGATCATAAGAACACAAAGATTTACGGCAACAAACGCCTATATCTTAGCCTGTTATTTCCTCTGTCTCGACTGAAAACGGTGATATATAGAGGCTATTTATGAGAAGCGGTGATGTACAGGGGCTATTTATCAGCCAGGGACGCACACCACGGAGCCTCGAACTTCCAGCTTGGCCACCTCGCCATGATCCGCACGATCTGGCCCTCAACGTCCCGAGCACCACACGCTCGTTCAGGACGACTCGGCCGTCTCCCATGCTGACTGACACCCTGGAAGCCCTCTACTCCTAACCTCCTACGACTCAAACAAAACTCACGCACACACGCGAGACACACACACACCCATGACACGACCTGGAACACACCAAGGTCGAGTTTATTTCCAACAAACTCTCCCTAAACTCGACTGTCCCATACGTCCTGACCTACAGGAGGCACGGCTCATCGTCGGCGTTGGCAAACAACGTCTCCTCCTTCCTTGGCTTGCCGTTGCCGGAGTTGCTGAAGCTGCCGTCGTCTTCATCACCATTGGCCTCTGCTGCAGCCTCCCGACTTGACGCGGCCACCTCTACATGTCCCATCTCCGTACAAACGCCGCACACTTGCCGTCGGCGGAGTTGATGATGCTGCTCCCATCGTTGTCGTCGCCACAGCCGCCACAACGGCCTCCACGCTCGACGCGAACCACGCAGCGTGCATCGCCTCCACACGCACCCGGCGGTCTTCCTCATCTTCTCTTGTGATACGCGCCATCATCCATGGGAGCATCGCCACACGCCGCAATCCCATCTTCGTCCTCAGTGACGCACGCCGAGCTTCTTCTCCACCGGCGATGAACGCCGATAATCGCGCCCGGCAGGATCGATACATGATCAGACTGCCCTAGCATCTCCATTGGTGATCACGCGCATGGGCTGACACACACGGCCGGGCGACCTCGCCGGACCGCCGCCACGCCGTCACGCCGCTCGCCACCACCAGCGCACCTCCAGCAACAGGAACGAAATCCATGATAACCAAGCTCTTGATACCAATTGTTGAAACCGAGGATCGACGGACGATCACAAGAACAGAAGGATTTTCATTGACCAACGCCTGTATCTTGGCCTGTTATTGCCTCTCGGCTCGACTGAAAACGGTAAAGTACAGAGGCTATTTATCAGCCGGGGGCGCACACCACGGAGCCCCGAACGACCACCTTGCCATGATCCGCACGATCCGGCCCTCAACGTCCTGAGCACCACACGCTCGTTCGGGACGACTCGGCCGTCTCCCGTGCCAACTGACACCCTGGAAGCTAGCCCTCTACTCCTAACCTCCTACGACTCAGACAAAACTCACGCACACACACGCATGACACGACCTGGAACACACCAAGGTCGAGTTTATTTCCAACAGAATTAACTTATGTATCATGTCCAGATACGGAGAATTTTTATTTCTCAGTACATAAGTTATATTTTAAATTAAAATTTTGTGGGATAATATAGTGCATCATAATATATATTTTACAAAATACAATATCAATTTTCATTATTAATTCTCATAAACTTTTAATTGGTATGATTAAATTATTATTATATAGTATATCCCATGCTTCAAAGGCGGTACGACGTCCCAAGAATTCTGGAACACCTTACTGTCTAGACGACAAGACGCCACTGTTTTCCAAGGTGAGTTGGGTGCGCCTGGACACCTAGGCGTCGCCTAGGCAACGCCTTTAAGACTATGAGTATAAACTTTTTAAAATAATGATGTAAAATCTGTTTAAAAAAAATTTATGATGCCCTCTATTATCCTGGAAATTTTCAGATTGAAATAGCATTTATGCATGGAGAAAAAAGGCAATCTGACGAAGAGGTAGATTGAATCAATTAGCATAGTTGTAGGTGTAAAATTAACCAAAATATAGTTTAGAGGGTTATTCAAACTTTGTTTATACTTAAGGTGAATAATTTGGACTTTTCCATTAAAAAAGCCTATAGCGATTTGCCGGGAAATAAACACTACTTTGAATGTCCTATAGCAAATTTTTCCTTAACAGAAAAACTATATTTCCTCACACCATTATCAATTTCTCTCTCTCGGCCCTACTTATTTTCTTGACCTAGCAGCTGACATGGCAGAAAAACCTCCCAAAATCACCCTTGAGAATCAGGAGCTTTATTAGTTTTAAACTTAATTTGAGTGCTAGAAGATGTAATAAATTTGCAAAGGTTTATTCTCGGTGAAACATGCCTATAAGCTAGGTGAAATATTATCGTTGAAATATCTAGATAAGAGATCAAATTTTACAAAGAGATGCTCATACTTGTAACGTGGAAGGCCAGTATGGAGAGAAATATGGCAACCATATGATACCCAGCAAACTAAATAAAAATGTTCATCTGCCATATATTTCTCTTAGGAAGTCTGAAGTGTCCAAATTACTCTCTATAATACTCTTGGCTGTTTGATAAAAAAAAATGTGAAGATAAATAACAACCCACGGTCGTTTGAAAAGAACAGTAGGGAAAATTTTAATGTCAATAGTGATGATAGCCACTTTACTTTTCAAATACTAGGGAAAACATATATTAGACTGTTGCATAACTATCTGTCAGTAATGGACGTGTTCAGGTCAATATGGTCCACGGAGACCCAAATTCAGATGAAGGTGTGTGCTCTAGGCGTCGTGGTCAGAAAGAAGCATGATCAATTCAGGCTAAACTCCTGGTAGAAGCGAAAAAGAAAAAAAAAGGTGATGCAAAACCATTGGCGCGGTGGTCCTCGTGGAACCTGGAAAGGCCCCTAGCGACAAAGTTAGTAACCAAAAATGCTATTTTTCAAAATAAGAAAGTAACAAAAATTGCGCGAAGGAGGTGGTAAAGTCTTGCGTGTACGTGTGTTATGTTCAAGGCTTGCTAAACCTGTATAACCACTGGTTTGCACATGTCACAGACCCAATTTTTTCCACAGGTACGGTGCGGACCATTTTGTTAGCTATCTAATTTTGGGCGCGGCAAAGCTAATCATCAACTAGATAGCATTGTGGCAGTGTTAGGCTCAAAGTAAACTAAACGTACCTTGACATCGATGGGTCCTTCAATGCAAGAGAGGAACAAGGACGATGGGGTTTTGGTGTTTGTAATGGTCACAGGGGAGATTCGCGCTGCAACTGCAGGGGGTCCATTGAGAGAGCAAGCAAGCGCGCTTGCACACACAAGTGGAGGCGGCCCCGAGAGCAATCCAGCAGGCTAATGAAGGGGTATCACAAGAATGGATATTGAGTCTGATGCACGTATGCTTGCAGCAGTTGTGGTGAATGCTTAAACAGGCAACACTCTTGGGCTCTCCCCACTTCGAGTTCTCGTGAAAGATCAAAGAAAGTGTGGGTGAAGAGTCCCGAAAGCTCCGCGTGAACGTAGCCTCGGTGGCCCCGGTCTCCAAATTTGGTTCCACCATTTCCATTCCTGGACACATCTTAAGGACAGACAAAAGAAAAAGGCTTTGGTTAAATGAGGTTTTCGGACAAATAAGGATTTACTCAGTTTTCGACGGAGTCAAGCGGTCAAAGTTCTGGCGAAAACTCACTTAAACAAGCTCATCATTAGAGAAAAAAAATCCAACTTAGTACACAGATAATAAAAAGTAAGAAAAATGAAAATTAAGCGCTGGCCCACAAGTCAGCCACCCGCTACATCTCTTTTTTTTTAAATAAAACCACACGCTACTTCTCGCTGCAAAAACCCAAACGCATCAGTCACTGGTGATGAGGTGCGACTAGTAGTTGCTGCTGCTTGGAGCGCACCCACCGCCAAACCAATCCCCACCCGGCAGCGCGATGGGAGCCATGATCTCCACGCCATGGCGGCGAGTGCGCGCGCCGCCGCCGCCGCCGCTGGACGACGACGACCTCCTCTCCGACTGTCTCTTATACACATCTAG